>JAVQIZ010221746.1:0-12066 GCA_036023535.2 Galaxias brevipinnis | reverse complement strand
GCTTGATTGGGCTCTACCACCTTATCCCCTTGTCTATCGGTGCTTGTCTGTGCCGCCTCAGTCCTGGAGTTGGTGATGGCCTGCGGACTTTGGTTTGTGTCCAGCCGCTGGCCTTCATTCGACTTAATATATACACCTATATAATATATAATATTATAGACAATATATAATCCTATAAATAAATGGACAAAGTTTGTTAATGGTGACAAACAAACTGTAATCTGACTGTCCAAACTTTAGTTGTTGCTACATATTTGCTGCCAGGCTCATAAAGTGATTGCATTTTGTTTTGTACAGGACTGATGGATTGAATTGAAATGAAGGTCCAAGTTAATAATAGAGGGTTTAGATCAAAGTGAGGAACAGAACGAGAGAGGGAAATGTTCAAATTTTGAACACTTTTTGGGGTTTTGTTTGGTTTTAAATTGAGTTCAGGACATCAATAAGTCATTGTGCATTTTATAAAACACAGCACAGTCCATAGAGGTAGACATTCACAGTGGTGTGGTACAAAAGAAAACTTGCCAATTATACTTTACTGAATAGACAAGGGAAATCCAACGTATATTTGAGACTAAGAAAATGTATGAATAGCGAAAAAACATATATATTCACCCCATATTGCTTCACCCCCACAGAGTAATGCCCTTGTTATTCTGAGAAGATATTTACTAACATCCTGCTTCTACTAACTACTGGTTGTTTGATTAAGATTGTAAAAGGACATGGAAATATTGAGGAATGTTTTCAAACGTTAAGCACAATTGACCAGACAACTCACCGACTGAAATGTAAACAAATCTCTATCATTCTGAAAGGCTAACACATAATAAACAGTTAATCAAAAGGCAAAGGAAACTCTAAAATGCAATAAATTAAAAATAATTTCTGGGATATATGGAAACAATTTGACCACATGACATCAACTATTAAAAAATGTGTTTCGTATAAATTGACAGTCTAAATAAAGGAATAAACTATGAACCATTACTCACAGTAACTTAATTAAATATATAATTATAGAGAAAATAAATACATTAGAATACACTAATCCACAAAAATAACCAGAACCCAATTGACTTTTCAAATTCAGATCAATAATTGGCTGTAAGCATTTAAACAATAAAAGCTTGTGGTCTATACAATACAAGAAAATGAAATATTTTAACTTGATACTTTATCATTACTAATACTATAGGTTGTTCTTAGACCATACACTACCCCCAGGCCTCTTGGGTCTTGTGGCCATCCCACGCTCCAAACCGAAACTTAGAGGTGACTGGGCACATGCAGTTACATCCCTAAATTATGGAATAGCCTTCCCTGTTCTATTAGATTCACCCCTTCTGTCGATTCCATCAGGCTCAAAATGTATTTTTATTCAGTTGCTCAAAAGATATTTGTGTTTTTCTATGTACTTAGCTTGCAGGCCTACATATAATAAATGTATGCTGAATGTCACAACTGTTTTTTGTTTGATATACTGCATTTGAATGTATTGTACAGCACTTTTGTCAGCTCTGCTTGTTGTAAACATGCTCTTTATATAAACTTGATTTGATTTGATTTAAAAAACGCCATAGCTCTAAAATACAATATAATTGCACATGCACTCACAGCACTTGGCCTCTTGTTTCTTCTCAGCAGTCTCCGAGAAAGGGACCGTTGAGCCTTTAAATGGCTCAATGCTGGAAACATGTTTTTTTAATCAGGGCCAGCTGCCAGCCTGGCTGATTATCCACAGTCCATATGCAGTGACAAATAAGCACATTTCAGAACCTCCCCAGTGCACTACGGATAGCAAATATTTATATATTTCTCTCAACAAGCCTTGCAATAGCGAAATGGCAAGTAGCTAAATGAGCTCGCGTACCCCTGCAGCTGTAGGCATTCTTTAATATCGAGCACGCTCCACTTTGGCTTCATTGAAAAACATTTATGCTTGACAAGATGTGACAGAAAATTAAAAGTGCTGGTCATGGCGGGTGTGTGAAGGTTGCGGGTAGGGGTTGATATTTCATGGTCTAATTGTTTTTACTTTGTCTGAACACCCCTTTAGAGGGAGACTCAGTGGTGGCTTGTGATAAAGGACACCATAGGGACCAACGTGAGCCATGACATTTCAACATTTCCTAGAAAAATACTATTTATTTTTCATTGTCAATTGTGTGCTAACTGCAATTTTGCGCAATTTCATTTTCTTTTGGACCGGAAAGGGCCATTTTATGGTCATCCCCATGTCGAATTCACCTGCTGTGTGATAAAAGCCTTAAGCACAAGAGTACATCTGGTGATAATAGTGTGTTGAAGATGTACTGTGTGGGTTTAATTCAGGCTGCATTCATATGGCTTCAGAAGGGTTGCACTGGATTGAATTAATGATTGCTTGGGCCTTCGTGAGAAAGTTAGACGAGCACTTCTTCAGATTGGATGGGACCGGGAAAATGTTAGCAGAGGAAGTTACCCTTTAGCTAGCCTTGTTACAGCAGGCTTAGAACCGATAACGTGGCCAAAGCAGTGACTCAAGCGTTTTCAGCCATTCTGTTACATTAGCCTGTCATGGTGGATTTATTCAACCCAGTAAACCTTCGCGTACTAACCTTGAAGAAAAGTCTAAGATACAATGTGTGAATAAATGATTCCTATATTTGCAACTGGTTCCCACATGGAGAAAAATTTGTTCAGTTGGTTCTCATGAGATCTCTGGTTAGTTTTTCGATCCCCCTCATAATCCTTTTTTTTAGCCAGTTGTTGAGCCAACACCAGTGCTTGAAAGTATACATTTTTCGTAAACTAAATGACTGAAAACACACAGGTTTTCCTTCCATACCTGTCCTACAAATAGGGGCTGATCGAGGTTAAATACACATACTTCCACTGTCCGGGGGCCAATGCAGGGAGTTTAAATACACATTTAGCCGTTGATATGAGACGGGGTCGATGGCAGAGGGGCGACTGGCCCCGTCACTGGCTCAGTCGTGCTCTTTAATTACACAGCCATTGATTGGTGGAAGATGTCGATAAGGAATTTAAGCAGCTTAATCCTTGCATTAACACATGCCGCCAGGTAGACAATATATTCACAAGCTTTATGTATTTATTCTCAGGATGCTGCGGTTTGGAGGCGTTTTGTTGCATTTCGATCCCGCTGTCTGCTTACCGCTCAAACTGCAACAAAGTTTGGTCAATACTTGAGGGTGAACCTCGGGACAAAGCGCCTCTAAAGTTTTCGCCGAGTCTCCACCTCGTGAAAACAAGCTGTAGAGTAGAGGAGAGGTTAGGCTACTTCAACAACCACCCGAGCCCAGCAGGAGGAGCAGCAACCTTCCAGGGTCCAGCCCATGAATTCTAAACACTTCTGGGTAGGTTCTGGAACAAGCTGAGGGAACCTTACCCTCTTTTATGGTGCCAACTGACTGTTCACTTCAAAGCGGTCCTTGCCAGGCATTCCACATTACTAGCTAAAACTAAATATGTTCTCATTTAGAGAAGGAAATGGTGATGTGGCGTCTGAAAACACTTGTGAAGAGAATCATCAGAATTTTGGTTATCATTTTATATGGTAATGTATCATTTTGTATACTTTTCAACAAGTCTAGTATCCATATAATTTTATTTGTTGTGAATATTTTCTTCTGAACTGATAACTTCACATAGCAGAATCTATCAGGAATAAACGAGGAGAATTTGTATATTCTGCAGTGCTCTGTTCTCTAAGGACTACCATAATAAACAATCAATGTGTACACGTTGCTATCTCCCCTGTAACACCACACTTCGGAATTATTCTGAGAACATAAAAAGAAACTACATTGACCAAAGCAGTAACTTTAAAAGTAATGTTCAAGACTCCTCTCCCTTTCCCCCAATGTGCTACAGAGAGTATTGGCTTTCAGATTGGGTGAAACACATTCTTTTTCTGCAGTCAGCGGGTTGACTTTCTTTGGGCTTCTGTCTTACACCGTAGTCCAACAGCTTGACACAGGCTAATTCTGGGAGACATCCTTGGACCAAAGTGCATTTGGAATGGGACCAAGTCCGTACACAAACAACCATTTGCAGCCAAATATTCACAGCAGTCAAAGTAAACAACTAAAATATTTATTAACGGAGGAATTTACAGCAAACTCTTTTCACAACACAGTCTTCAAGTCAAATGACAGTTAACCCTTGGAGTACAGTTAGGTTTTTGTGAGTCCGAGAAGCAACAATGAACAGACCTGGGTTATTCCGTTTGGGTCCTCTATTAAAAACAAGAACAAGCACATTAGGATCTAAGTCCAAAACCATTTGTTTTGGAGAAAAAAAGTGAGACATTGAAGAACACAAGGGTTTGCTTTTTTAGAGAATCTTCTAGTAGCAATTGAACCAAGAACACATTTTGTTTTTTAACATTTTTACAATTGTACACAGTTCATTTCTCTCTCGTTTGACGGAGTCCATGGAGACAGTGTGTGGACACAAAAGTGTCCGGTGGCTTGGTGACGGAGTGGTCGAAGCCTTTTGTCTGTGACTGTTGGTAATTGTAAAACATCCAGGAGTAGAGGTTTTTTTGGACACTGAACTAGGGTCAGTTTGAGTTCCCAGACCCCTAATGGTTCAGCTTGTATTCCTGGTAGGAACCTGTTCAAAGATCAGTGCATACAGGCAACTCAAATCCAAAGTTTTGGCTGGTGTGAAGGGACATGGTGCTTGGACGATTACTAGAACGGCTTAAGGCAAGAATCCAAAACAAAGTAATTTAAAAAACGATAGAGCTTTTGCTTTTCTCTCAAAATGAACTCACAGCGCTCAGCTTCTTAAGAGGTGTGGTAGTGAGTATTATATGGATACATTAATTCTTACTCGCTTTACGATCTCCTTCCCTTTACTCTATATTTACAGCAAAAAAAAGAACACATCCAAACAAAAAGAGGTAATTCACTAAAACTGAGACAATTTTTAAATGATTACACTAATGTTAAAAAACTGTATAATCTTATCATAATGCCAGTATTTAACAACATGTACACACAGACTTGGAGATAGTGTTTTACAGTAAGTTGTTACTTCATTCGGTTTAATTTAACATCAAATCAATCAACATAGCAGTCTCAAAACCTTGTTGTGGATGATGGGCCCTTTGTACAATGGTGGATCTCCTGGTGATATGGCTCAAGGTGCAGCTGCTGTTGGTGAGTAGTTTGACCGTCAAAACACAAGTTAGCTTGTCCATCTTTTTCACAGTTAATATTTAAATTTTTACAAGAGGCCGTGCCCAACATATAGAAACCTGTTTCTCTGAGACTCAAACGGCGAAAACACTAAATACGAAAAAAGAAAAAGGACAAAAAGAGATTTACGTCTGAAAGCATGTTCATGGCGTCAGCTAACAAACGCACGCTAAGTCTCCTGTCTTGCCCCATCCACCAGGTTGGAGGACACAAAGGAAACACGGGGAGAGTAACGGAGACGGACACAGCAGAGAAGACGAGCGCACGTAACAGAGTCCAATGGGGACAGCATCAGAGGGGACAGGAGGACACATATTCAGAGTGCAAAATGACAGAGGAGAGACAAACGGGGAGAGTGAAGGGGAGAGGGATGGAGGGCTCTCTGTACTAGTTGCAGCAGGAACAAGGGAAAAGGTTAGCCTCCTGTTTGTATAAACATGCCTGTAGGCAAACAGGTGTGACCTCTAGTGTCCTGTTTGTTCCCTTCAACATATACAGCTTTGGCCTCAGTGACACCATTGTCATTTTCCTACCCCCCCCCCCCAAAAAAAAAATCTATATCTGCTTTATCCACTACCCCCGCCCTCTCTCTCCTTCCCTCTCGCTCTCTCTCTCTCGCCCTCTCGCTCTTTCTTCCTCTCCCTCTACTTCTCCCTCTCTCTCTCTCTCTCTATCCATGTACACGATGGGGCCTCAAGGGGCAGGTGATGTGGTCTTGCGTGAGTCTATCTGCCTATGGAACGAGAAGCTGAGGACCAGGGCACTCTGACAGGGGAGCTCCAGTGGTGGTTGGGCCCTCTGACACTGTCCCACCGAGCAGGCCGTAGACGGGAACGTGGGGAGGCCGGAGCCCTCGAGAAGATTGGGCCGCTCGCCAAAACAGCGGGACAGTTCCCAATGGCAGCGGGAAAAACGGCACTTGCCATCAGGTCGACTCCGTTCCTGACAATCACACTGTAAACGCTAGAGCCCCCCCCATCCCCTCTGCGGCACCACTCTCTACTTAGCGCACAGCTTCGTCCCCCATCTGTCCAATAGCCGGTCCAATTCCTCAGGACACCATGCGGCACAGGTGCTCTAGGGGTGAGGACTCTGCCAAATAGCACTTTTAGAGGAGAGCAGGGGAAAGGAAGGGGACACACAGCACAACAACACAGGACACGGAACGCACAGGGAATACCGATGAGTGTGGAGATGGGGAGAAGTGAAGGCGGTTTCGGTCTCCTCATGTACTGTGTTGTTTGGCGCACACACTCTCTCTCTCACTCTTTCTCTCTCTCTGTCGATCTGCTAGGCTACTAGTTTCATGAACTACACTCTTTCCCCAGAAGCTCGGTGCCATTTTAACGTGTGCATATTTAATAGAATGTATGTATGTATGGTTGTATGTATGCTTGTGTGTGCGTGCGTTTGTGTACATGCATGAAATTTTGTTTGTGTCCGTGCATTCATGCCTGTGTGTGTGTGTGTGAGTGTGTGTGTGTGTGTGTGTAAAGGCATAAGACACAGAACCAAGGACCGGGTCCTCCGATGGAATGAGCGTGTTGGTCCTGAAGTGGAGAAGTGATTGGAGAAGAGGAGAAGAAAGCAGGAGGACCGAGGAAGAGGAGGAACCGGTGTTCCGCGGGAGCAGTCTCTAGTTGTTCTGCAGGCAGTCCAGATCCACCGAGCAGCAGACACTCCCGTTCTGAGTAGAAGAGATAAGATCCATTTTATCGACTCAATTTAGACTCGCACTACAAAATCTCTAACTAGAGTGTGCCTGGAATGAAGTGTCTTTTTGTCTGTCTGCGTGCTGTGGATTGACAAGTGTGTGTGATGTGCATATTTGTGTGTGTGGTGGTGTCCGTGTGCTGTGCCCTGACAGGTGTGTGTGTGTATTCCAAGTGCGAGAGGTGAACAGAGGTGAGAGTGTTCTTATCTTGTCCTACCAGGTGCTGCGGAAACACAGGCCCTGACAGCACCTCTCCACCGGTGAATGTCCGTCCCTCTGTCTCTGTGTGTGTGTGTGTGTGTACTCCTGGGCCGGGGGGGCCGCGTGTCCTTACCTTGCACTTGCAGGTGGTGCAGGGCGAGCTAGCCATGTGCCACGTGTCGCCACTGAGGCGGGCCACGCCCGCGGCATCCTGGCACGTCTGCCGGATATCGTAGGAGACGCGCTCGGCCAGGCAGGGGTCGGTGACGCAGCGCGGGCAGCACTCGCCCTCCGCCACCGCCGAGTACTCGCACGTCAGCACGGGGCACACCAGGGGCCAGCAGTCCACCTCACCTTCCTAAGGGCACACGCAGCACAGAGGGAGGGAGAGAGGGGGAGGGAGAGAGGGGAGGTAGGGATGGATGGAGGGATGGTAGAGTTAAACTTACGGTATACTGTAAGTTAAAGAGCATCTCCATCCTTAGCTTTTTGCCCTCCAAAAAGTCAAAGCACAATGCGGAACCTTTTGGTAGTACACATATATTTGTACTAATATTTCAAAACAATGACCAACTCTGTTCCTTAAATGAGCGAAAGCTTTTGTAAAGTACCATCCTCGTGTCTTTAATTGAAAAAGACGTGCTTCAATAATGCATCCTCCTGTACTTCTAGTCATCAAAAGCAGGCGTTCCTAATGTTTCTGTTGCTTTGAATACGTCTGTGGCGACAGGCAACACATTTGGCCAACTCTTCTATTCAGGGTGGCACCCCAATGTGGAGATTTGTTACATTGTTTTTGTCTTAGTCACGGGTCTACAGTACTCTCTACGACTGGCAGCCATTAGTCACCAGTAGGCTGGTTGGTGGACTGATTGGCTGGCTGGCTGGCTGGCTGCTCCAATTAAAGCTGTTGTTGCTGGCCTGCTGAGCAGAGGTCACAGTGTTTCCACGGCAGCGCCACGTCTCTAATTACAGAGCTGTCAGTGGTCGGTAATTATCAAGCCCATCAGCTGAAGGCCAAGATGGCAAAGTAGAGCCCGCCCAGAGGGCAGGACCATACGGCAAGCCAACCATTCAGCATGCAAGCAAGCCAGCCAGCCAGCCAGCCAGCCAGCCAGCCAGCCACACACCCAGACACGATGTGGGGTTTGATTAAGAATACATTTTCTGTCGCGCTTTTGTTATCTTTGATGAGCTTTTTTTCTCCCGACCTATCGTATTAGCATGACAAGATCTGTCCTTTTTCTGTTTGGCCGTGAGTCATTAGCTGGCCGTTGTTCTTGAAAGACAACCGGCTGCAGGAGCACTGTGGATAAGCATCTTTTGTTCTCGTAGAGAAAGAGAGCCGTTGTTCAGTTCTCTCCCTCTGTGTGTGTGTGTGTGTGTGTGTGTGTGTGCGGACCATGCAACGGCACTGCTGGCAGCCATAGACCCAGGTGGCTCCACTGCGGTACAGGGTGCGTCCGCTCTGCTCCAGACACTGGCTGCTGGGCCTGCTGTCACAGCCGGGGCAGCAGAACAGGTCCTCCTCCGGGTCGCCACAGTCACACGGCCTCCGCCGGCAGAACGTCTGGCCATCCTGGGTCAGAGGGCACAGGGTCAGGGAAGGGTCAAGGGAGGACGCACGGACAGAGTTAGGTATAGGTATAGCGTTGAGGAGAATTGAAAGAGACGAGAGAGCGGATGAGGTCCTGACAAGCCCTGCAGTTAAAGAAGTCTTCTGGGTTAGTTTCATGACGGTCCTGTTTTAGTTTCGCGGAAGACAGAGCAGCAGATCTGACAGTCCTTAGCTGGGATCAACTCCCCTCCAAAACCTCCCCACCTACACCATACACCCACCTCCCCCCTCCATCCAGGAAAAACTTG
The DNA here is from genome assembly GCA_036023535.2 of Galaxias brevipinnis. Lineage (NCBI taxonomy): Eukaryota > Metazoa > Chordata > Actinopteri > Galaxiiformes > Galaxiidae > Galaxias > Galaxias brevipinnis. The sequence goes on along the minus strand of JAVQIZ010221746.1, from coordinate 3,072 downwards.
ACAGCACTTTTCTCTCCATCCCCAGTCTGGCTTTGGGGGAACATAATGGAGATGTTAAAAATATCTATAAAAATATCTATAAAAATATCTCTCCGTTGCAAATTATATAGGGAACATAAACCCCTGCATACCATTCAACAAAGCCCATGCCATATCGATGCATAGTGCCCCTGCACTGTAACCAGGGAGTCTCAGGATGCCACTATCACAGAGCCTTAATGGCTTCTGCCTTTATGGTTATGGCCTCGGCGTAGCAGAGAACCTTCGGAAAGCTATTTCAACCGGGCAGACTGTACCTCTCTACAGCAGGACCGTTTAGAATCAACCTGCTCACAGTAGGACCGCCCCAAACATACAGACATCTTTTTTATGGCCATGGTAATTATTTTTGAATGGGCACTTCATTTTTTTATGGTTTTATTGTCTGCATAATTTTTTTATAAATCTTTGTTATGGCTAGAACGGTGCCCGTTCCCCACGGGTTTGAACAGCACTATCTGTATTTCCAGGTTGCCTTTCTTTGGCTTTACCTTCTGCTCAGCAGCTAATCACCCCGAGAACCAAAAGTGATACGTCCCTCTAGTTCTACCAGCATCCAAACCCACAGCACCACTGCAGAGCAGCTCAATAACAAACTAGCCGAGCCTGCCAACGGGCTGTTAAAGAGACAGCAGTATAACGTTAGCGCCCGCATCCAAAATGAGAGATTGATTATCAGCCACGGGGAGTTGTGGAGAAGGCTGTGAAAACTCCTGCAGTAGGCACCGCGGTGTGAACTGCATCTGATTAGCTCACGTCAAGGCAGAGGGGGACTCCTCCAATACAACAGCAACCTGACGGTACACGTTACTGAGGGGAGGCCTTGTCTGCGGAGGAAGCCTCCGTAGAGAGGAGTGTTTAGTAGCAGCAACCACAGAACAACCCCAGCCAGGGATTTTCAGGTCCATTGCTAGGGGCTCTAGAGACGTCTCTGTACCTAGGCCTCTATTCTAGCCCTGTTCCCTCTCTCTCTCTGGTCTTACTGTACTGCCTCTCGCTCTTTCTCGCTGCTCCCTCGCCATCCCACCAACTGCCTCTCTTCTTCTACCATCCTCCTCATTCTGATTCTGCTCACTCTGTCCGTTCTCTTTGTTTCTGTCTCTGTCTAATCTCCATGCCTGTGTGACTTCCTCTCCCTCCCTCTCCCTCTCGCCTCTCTGGTCTTTCACTGTCTCTCCCAGTTGTTCCCTGCAGCTGCAGCACTAGTGTGCTCCTGTTCTTTCTGGGTGTGTATGTCGGGGATAGTTCTGTGGCAGGCCGGTGTGTTAGGTGTGTGTGGATTTGTTGGCAATTCTGTTAGATGTGTCTGTGTGTGTGCGTGTGTGTGTGTGTGTGTGTGTGTGTGTGTTTGATGTGTTGGGTGTGTGTGTGAACGAGCCGCGCTGTTCCTCCCCAGCCAGCCAGCCAGACCGACTGACATAGATAGGGCCTTCTAGAGAGGCCAGTCCAGCCCACCGGAGACACAGTAATAACCCGCCTAATGAAAACAGCTGCCAAGCTCTGCTGCCAAGCTCTGCTGCCACACAGCACTGAGACCTGTTAAACACTCACACACAAGCACACACACACACACACACACACACACACACACACACACACACACCAAGCACTGTGCCAATTAGATGCTGCAGCAGGCCACTGTCTCAGCAGAGAGTCACAACAGTGTGTTTTTGTGTGTGTGTGTGTGTGTGTGTGTGTGTACAGTGTGTGTGTGTGTGTGTGTGTGTGTGTGTGTTTGTGTGTGTGCTGTACCTTGCAGGAGCAGATAGCACAGTGGTCAAAGCTGGGCTTCCAGTCCTGGCCATTGCGTTTGAGTCCCTCCTCCTGTGGGCAGTCTCCGCTGCAGCCGGGGCCGGAGGTGCACACACAGTCGTAGCCGCCGGGCAGGTTCACACACGTGCTGTCGTTCCAACATGTGTGTGTCTGCGTGCTGCACTCGTCCGTGTCTGGAACACACACACACACACACACAGGGGAATGAATGGCCGCTATATCTAAACATGTGCTGTTCGCTATTTATTGGCGCCCCGGACTTACACAGCGAAACAAAGCCCGGCTGAGAGAGCTCTCCGTCTCCAGCTGCCCATTTCACACGCTGCTCTAAAGGAGGACTTGAATAGGTTTGGATCATCTACAACGCGGTGCAGTAAGCGCCTCTGGCATAGCGCTCTGGCTCTAGGAGACCCACAAACACGGTCCACACACACTCCCCCAAAAAACCTTGAAGGAACGAACACCGCGCTCCTTCCAAACGACCTCTTAAACGGTAGGTAAGCGTCCCGAGATGGTCAGACAAGGGCACACAGGAGAAACCTGGCACGATGGCGAGGACAAATGTGCACTTGATAATGCACCCACCTCAGCAACACACAGCAGGCGACTGATGAAGGCTATCAAAAGCCCAGAAGATGTTTTGTTCGAGTACACCATTGCCCCTCAAATCAAGTTCATTATTCATTACTTTCCCTCGCTACTCAAAAAGACTCACAAGACGTAGCCTCATTCTATCTAATGTTCAGTGCCACTAAATGGAGGGAGTCCTTTCAAGAATAGCCTGATTTCGCTTCAAGCCCGGTGTGTGAATGTGTTTAAGTGTGAGGTTGCGAGTGTGTGTGTGTGTGAGTGTGTGTGTCTATGCCCCACTGTCTCTCTCCTGTCCACTCCTCCAGCATGGCCACAGACAGTGAATGACATTAACTAAACACTGTGAGGTTGGCACGGAGGAGCCTCACCGACTATAGAAGGCTAAAAAAGCAATTTGAAAAGTCTAACCCCAACCCCAACCCCCCCTCCCTCTCTACCTTAACTTTTAATTGGTTTCTCCCCAGTGGGATGAGCTCCTATCAGGACCGAGGGGGAGTCCGCGCTGGAGACAGGCTTGGCTGGATGGTAGCAGGGCGACAGTCAAAATACTGCTTATGTCTTCTGCCTCCGGTTACTAAACGGAGTGCCCACTCTAATTGGCCTCTGAATCAAGGCGGCTTGATGGGACCTGGGTTTGGGTTGGGTGGCGGGGGAGCGTGCTACCAGATT
>JAVQIZ010221716.1:0-27359 GCA_036023535.2 Galaxias brevipinnis | reverse complement strand
CACACACACACACACACACACACACACACACACACACACACACACACACACACACACACACACACCCACGCGCGCACACACACACACACACACGCTTCTAGCAGGAGAAAGAGACCTAGTCACTCAGTTTTATGTTCTGACATTGAGGGATTGGATAAATGTACCTTCATGAGATTACTGCTTCAGCTTAGAAGTGCAACTTTCTGCAGGTGTCAATTGTCAATACTCGACTTTCATGTTAATATTAACCCTCGGCCTAACGTGGCACGAGGATGCATGGCTTAGTGGGAACACTCACGTTTTGATGTTGTCATGGTACACTTTCGTGTCAGATGGCTGATTGTACAGCGGCTAGAAGTCAAAGACAGGGAAATCAAAAGGCATGTAACAGATTAAACATTAGCTCCTAACGGGCTAGTAATGTCTAACTCTTCTGTAGAAAAAAACATTAGCTCCTAACAAGCTAGTAATGTCTAACTCTTTGTCCAACCAAGCTTTTTTTTTTTTAAGAAAAAAACATTAGCTCATATAGAGCCAGCAATGTCTAACTCTTCTGAAGAAAAAAACCTAACCTAGTGAGAAATTAAAAATCATACATTTGAAGACATTTCACACCAACCTACCAGTTCAAGTTTTGGGCCGAGGCCTTCAAATACTTTATGGGCTTCTTCAGCTTTCTTCTGCAGAAATGTAAAGAAAATGTAATAGTAAACTTAGTAATTAAGGCTTTCTTCACCACTTGGCGTTCAGTCACTGAGGGTGTCTGTGTTCCCTACTGTTTAATATAAAAAAAATTTAAAAAAAAAGGTTAACACCTCAAACAACAAAAGAAACAAACAATACTAGAAGGGTTTCATGGCTTAGATTTTGTGTGCAAACGTAGTGATTATGTTCTAGGTACTGTACAGAAGGAAATATTTTAGCTCTAAAGCAAAAAAACAAAACCACAAAAAAAGGATTATGTTAGGGCGAGGACTGAGGTTATAACAGAGCTTCAGTGCATCTCAGAAACAGCAGGGAGGAACATTAGCACACATAGGAAGAATACAGAAACTGCCAAAGCCTGCTGCCGTCTATGAAAAAGAGTCGCATTTTTATAATACAACAAACGGATTTGTTGGTAAAATCTTCACCTAATGATTCATCAAAAACTGAGCAGCTGTACGGCTTTGGAGATACAAAAACAAGGGAGAGAGCAGGGGAAAAGAATGTTCCACTGCAGTAGAATTAATAGGCCTGGCAGGGACAGCTCCCTGGATCACAGAAGACTGTCTGCTTGGCCAGCTCTTTATAACTATCTCAAACAACACTTTCTCCTCTGTTTTCAGAACACACTCTGCCCAGAGACTGTGGCAGATAACCAAAGGCCACCGCAGGGAAAGTTGTACGTGGCGCCCAGCTATGCGCTCTAGGACGGAGATTGCTTTCCTGCAATAGGGGTTAATAGCTGGCTGAGCAGGAAGTCATAGCCCTGCGCTTTCCTGCCAGAACGCAGACTAAGAAGACATGAACTACAGTAACCTTCGCACATGCGCGCAGGCACGTAGACACTGCACACACTGCACATACTTGCTGTGGCTCTACTCAAACACATACTGCAGCCGGTATTAATGCACGAAAGAATATCCATATGAACCTACCCGATTCTCATCATAGATTATCTGAACTATGCTGCGGTGTTTATGCTCCACTGGAGGAGGGGTCACTGGCTTTTCCGGCTCCACTGGCTTTGCCGCTTCCTCCTCGAGTTGTTGCTAGGAAACAACACGAACAAAAAACATTTTCAGTCAACATAAAAACACACAGTGGGACACACACACACAGGTAAGTATACACAAGATAAGATATATCCAAAATATCCATATTAAACTGCCTTTCCTACATATTGAGCAATAAGACATGATTTTTAAGGTCCAAATACATTTATTGAGCCATCCACCACAAACATAGCCAAATAAGATCAATCTTTACGACTATGTTTATACATCCTCAACTTTTGATATCTAACACCAATGTTAGGTTTTATTAATGTATTTTCTGCATGATTGTGAACGCTGCTTTTTTTCCTTCAAAATTATGTGTTCCTGCCACTGGGAAGAAGCTGACAAACAGGTGACCTGGTGACTGTCGACTGGTGTTTGTTTGCATGCTAAAGGTCATGCAAACCACCAGGTTTACGGAGACAAGATTAGTAGCTGTTGGAATACCTTAAACAAACAATTAAATCCCAGAAAATCCAGACAAATGCTGCAGGGAAACAGCACAAGAAATAGACCCACTGAAATTCAAGCACAGCATGCATTCCTGTCTAATGAGTAGGAACTCCAAAAAAAGATCTCCGGTGCCAAAACAACCAGATGAAAGTGAAAAGAAGAGGAGTTACTGCTCCAATCAGAGGTCACGAAAAGAACAGGCACAGGTGGAGGGAATAAGACTCCAGGCTCTGACATTCAGCGTTTCCCAAGGCTAACCCGGAGGAACATAGATGTGCTGGCTGACACCGACACCTTGAGGAGTCTATATAACCCCTATCATTTTGTCTTTGAACCCTTCCCTTGAGATATGTGCCCCTTGCTGTTGGGCTTGAGGAATCAACAAGGCGTGAAAGTGACAGCTCATTGCTTGAGGTGTCATTATTTACAAGGCAGCTCTTAGGACGCAGGTTAGCAGCGTTCTACCAGGCTACACACCTGCTTCTTCTTCAGTTTGAAGATCTGCTGCTCCACTTTAGCAATCTCTCTGTCCACACGGTCCATGCTCTGTATCAGCTCCTCCTTGGACAGTTTTGAGGGAGAGCTGTCCGTCTCCTCCCCCAGGTGAGGATGCAGCCCTCCTGGGGACGACGACTCTGCTTTCAGACCAAACTGGGTCTCCTGGCACACACAAATGGAAAGCTCAGTCCAGGGCAAACAACGTGGCAAACAGATTGCTAACTGCTGAATAATTGGCCTAAGTCAAGTGTAGGTGTACGTAAGGGAACAGACCCACCTTCTTTGCCTCCATGGTGGCCCTCAGGCTGTCCTGGGTTGAATGGGGTAAGGGCAGGACGATGCTGCTGGCCCCGGGTAGGGCACGGGCAAAGTGGGCCTCTGAGACTGTCTCCATGCGGGGACGTTTTGCCTCCAGGGCCTCGTGCTCCGACTGGGCGGTAACGGTATGGAACTGCTGCTCGTAGCCATGGCGCCTTTCCGGGGGCCTGGGAGAATAGAGGTAAACAACAGCCGCTGTAATCCCGTCAAAAGAACACAGAGACTTCATTTAGTAACAACAAGGAGAGAGTTCAAACCAAAGCTCTGTTACCTTTCCGTTCCAGGATGGAATTCAGAGAGCAATGAGGGTCTCCTTCGAGCCTGCTGCTGGTCCTGGAGGTGATTCCTATAGTCTGGGATGGCAAAATCCTGCAGCCACACACACAATAAAAATAATCATCCCACACACACACCAAATAAAAGGCAATTACAAATAAAGTTAGCACATAGAATAAAATGAACCAGATTTTTGGGGGAGTTGTACCACATAGCGGATATTTGTTGTAACTAAGGAACAAGTATAAAAAGACAATTTGTTTGAACCCAACTGGAATTACAACTAAAGGTATTAATTAGATAGCTTCTAACAAAGGTGCATAAAAAGCTATGAACACTAGAGCCTGACTGATTTCTCACCAAGAAAAATAAGTATTATCCATTATTTAACCATGCAAGTGCCATTAAGATAGAAATGTAATTTACAATAGAGCCCTGGCCAAGAGGAAAGCATCAGCATAAAACATTAGAACAGACGTAAAACAATAAAACAAGCAACATAAGCATTAAAACAATATGCAATTACATATCTTTGTCACAAGTGTTTGATAACCACATTTGAGAGATCTTTTTTACTCCCTAATATAGGCCCCAAACCTCCAGTATCGGTCGCCTTTAAAGAGCATACGTTGAACTGCAGACAACCAAACAAGTCGACGTAACAAGAGTAAATATTTCCACGTTTTTGGCTCACAGGTCGCAAATGCCCTGAAATGGGACCTGGACTGTTTTCTGTGCAAATCAGCTTCTAAGAATTGTGTCATCAAACTAAGCTAACAAACATTATTTGACATTCACAGCATAGATTGCAGCATGCGTTGTTTGGGGTGTATTTTAGTTGTTGTTGCAAAGGCCAGCTCTCTTCCCAAACATACTTACCAACACATTTTATAAGAATCACTTTGTTGCTAATCCTCACCTACACACATTTCCAAACTGAATTCTTAAACAAAGGGTTAACTGATCGCTCACTCATTTAATTCAGTACCAAAGGGTTTTACATTTCTGTTTTGTAGTCATTTTCATACCCAGTATGCTACAAGGATAGTGGGAAAGGAGCACAAAGAAACACTTTGTTTGGGGTTAGAAAAGTGTGCTTATTTTAGTGGCTTAATCATGCATAGCTGACAGAGCAGTAAATGCTCAGAGTTTAGCGTGTATATCATGGCCGTACAACTGGACATCTTCTTCAATAGCTCATGCTACCTCTTTGACAGCTAACATGAATGTCAGATGCAAAACAAGGGAAGGGGGCATTTCCTAAATTTGACTTTCCATATTTATTTTTATGAAAGGCACCAAAAAGTACCGTAATAAAACTAGAATAGATTGTTAAAAACGGCAAGCATATTATATCGAGAACCAGTCCGCAATGGAAAGGTTTGGATTGTAGTAATCCTAAAACTACAATCAGACAGTGAATCAGATCCCCTGGGGGATTTATTGGCAGTGATAATCACATTCAGTAAAAGCACAAAAGCCCAGAATTTCTGAAATCATTTATCTGACTTGTGGAAGTGATATGATATGGTTATGCAATGATACACTAATCTACTATAGCACTTTGTCAGTGAACAGATAACACCTAAAGGTTAGGCTACTGCACCTAAAAGAAAGAAAATGGGAATACGTCACTAGTTGAGTCTGAGCCTTAGTACATTCATTCAGCGGCCATAACAAGATAAAAGCATGCATATGAAGGTAAACTAATGGTGTGATACTTTAAGATTTGTCTCTGGGATTCTGTGTTTACTGTCAAATGATATCATATGTTTGTAAGATTTGATAGAGAAAATCTTGAAATTAAGTGGCCTAAAAGATTTATTGCTAATAATATTGTTAATGTTATAAACAAGTCAGTATCAAAAGAGCTGGTGGCAAAATTTCACGCCAAACAAAAACCTTTTTGGAGTTTGTGCTACTTTGAAAAGGCAATGGGATGTTTAGAAATTTTATGAGATATCAACTCGACACAGTGTATCTTATCTAGTCAAAGTTACCGACGCTAGCATTATGTTTGGATTATGTCTGGACTTAGCAAAGATTATTTCACGAGCACAGTTGACTTAACTCATTACATGACGTAGATTATCTGACGTAGCTAGCAACTGTACTAGTATTTGATCCAGCCAGCCAAGTTATCAGCGACAGACCGATCATTATGCAACATAATATCATAACAAAGTTACAGCTGTACCTGTTGATGGCGTGTGGTGCTGAAGGTATACTGAACAGAGTGTGGTGGGTAGCGGTTCTGTTCGCTGCTGAAGCTGCCCTGGCCAGGGGGATAGCCTGAGCTACTAGACATCCTGACTCAGGATGGGCCAGCCAGTTGAGCTTTACTGCAAGTGCAGAGATCAAGGAGTCTGCTGTGGCATCACTGAAGACTTAAACCACCTGTAGAATGAAAGAGAACCAACACAGATCAGCAAACCACACACTAAGAAGAAACTGATTGTGTGCAGATTTGAAATGATCCAGAAGGCACAAGTATACACCCCTGACAATGAACATAGTGTATTGCTGAGGTCTAGAGTCACTATGTCTTAACAGGAATCCAGAGGACTACCATGGGCCATATTAGGTCAGCGTCTAAAACACAACCTCGGATACAATGGGGTTAGGCTAGATTATGCCTTACCATGGAGCAATAATATAATACGCGACATATATGTGATACACGCACAATACAAACGCATTTGATCTATCATCAGTAGGCGTAAGTGAAGTAGCTAATAACTATTCCATTCATACACAATAACTATGTGTGTGTGTGGGGGGGGGGGGGGGGGGGTTAATTGAGCAGTTCAAAGGAAAATGAACCGTCCTAAATGATTGGTTATCAAAAATAGACATCGTAAGCCAACTCTGACCTTAGACACGATAACAATCATAGCATCATGATTGTTAGCTAGCAAGGTAGCTGGCTAACGTTAACAAATAAAGCCTACTCGTAGCTTGAGTCAAGCTATGAGTAGGTTTTATTTGTGACGTTTCTTTAGCTTATCAGGAAATGCGTTCATTCCATTGCATTGGTCACAGAAAATGCAGCGTAAATTCCAAAGTCATCATATGCATGAATCATAAGTACAATTTATATTTTAACGATTGTATGCACTGAAATGTTATACGGGATGCTGTTGTTTTGGTTGTTGCTAGCCAGCTACAAACAGTATTTCACCTTTGAATTCTCAACCACGTCGCCATCTTGCAAAGCATATTCTGAACGTAGACTGAATGGTACAATTGCGTTCAAACTGTTCCATTTTCACATGTAACTAAGATGCTGAAAAAAGCCTTGCACTTACCTCCTATTGAGAAAACATACAATTTTATAAAATATGTTGTTAGCTATATTGTTAATGAAACTGTTGATTGCAAATCCGCAGTTTACGGGACTCACTCTGGACGAGTGTACAGCAAGCTGCACCGCATTTGTCTGTCGATAGTCCTAAAAGGACAATACATATTTTCCTACTTATAAAAATATAAGGAATACACATGACCCAGTTATATAAATTGTACTTTATAAAACATATCTTTATTATATAATTTTCTTCATTTGCCTGTTATGTGATTGTATTTTTACACGAAGAATTTTTGTAAATGCCTGTATTTATGCATCAACCAGGATTGTGTAGTGTGACAGTCAAACGTTTCCCTAAAGGGAGGTAAAGTTCCTGTAGGTATGCCACAAATAACGACTAACCATAAAACGTTCAATTTCATAAAATGTATTATTGTATTTAATAGAAACAGTTAGTTAACCTCTATTTAATGTGTATCTGGGTATAACAGCACGAACAAACGTCACATACATAAAACTTCCGAATTGATTATGTAACTGGATTGTATCCTTTTATGATACTTGCTTATTTTAAATGATCTCTTGCATAGAATATTTTGTCATTTGTCTTATTTGCATCAAAGGCTTGCCGCAGATTAAAGTTTTCTAGTGGAACTACATGATTGGGAGTCGCTGTACAAGTACGGATTGTTTTTAAAGGCGGTAAATAATAATGAATATTTTTATTTCTCTCTCTATGGTAGTTTTGTTCTACTTTATTTGGTTAAAATGCATTTTTCATCGATTACAGCAAAATTTTGCAAACGCGTGTAAACATTTGATGAAATCTGGTTCAAATACAAGAGACAAACAATTGATAGCATCTCAAATAGACGATGTCAGAGCACTCGTCATTACTGCACATCCAGACGATGAATGCATGTTCTTCGCCCCAACCATTTTAAAACTTGTGGAAGTAAATGCTCGGGTACATGTATTGTGTTTATCTCAAGGTGGGTTCCAGAATTTGTTATTTAAGGCACGTAGTTCTTGCTTTGGTTTCGCAATATGCCTTGTACGTTGTACTGTTAAATAGAATTACATTTACCGTCAACTTAACTATTCCATACTTGCAAGCTATTTAACACTGTAAAACTACCGGTTATTTGAGTCTAGATTAAAGTGAAGAACACAGTGACGTAAATGGTTTAAATTAATTGTTTCTTTGAAACGTAATAATTCAAAGTTTGTAATATTATTGTGTTTGTAAAGTCTCAGAAATGTTCTCTGGTCATGTCATGCATATCACTTTTACCCTGTTGTTATTGCCTAGCTTTGAATCTCACTTGCATATTTCAGTTATACGTTTTGACTGTTACTGCATGGTAAGTAATTACATGTGCCCATAATTACCTTATAGGAAACTACTACAATCAGGGCGCCCAGCGTCAAGTGGAGCTTCTGGACAGCTGTGCTGTGTTGGGAATACCATCCTCCAGAGTGACTATAGTAGACCACAAGTAAGGTCTATCAATAGCCAGCATCGCAGAGCCAGAAATGCACTTATGCCTCTGTGCATGTTACCTTACACATTGAAAAAAGACAAGGGGATGGTGAACACTGAAAGCCCACCATGAATTACAAAATCCCGAATAACAGCATAACATATTTTGGGGAAACCGTTTTAATCAAAGTACACCGAGCAAGGAAAATGTGGTAAAACAAAACACATGTTTGTGGCAATTAATTCAATTCATTCATTTACTGAACTGAACATGCCTGTTGACTAAAGGCCCACCTGACTGGGCCTATCTCCTATTCCAGTTTGGCTGTCAGAACAAACAGTAAGGCTAATTCTTAACTCAAATAAATTGCTCACTCATTTACTTTGGAAAATAATTTCGTGATCTCATCATAATCAACATTTTTATCTTTATCTAAGTAGAGTCCAACAATTAGCCTACCATTTAGTTATTTATTTGACCGCTTTCATAAAACAATTGTATATTTTACAACAGTTTGCTGACGATTAATCAGAATTGCCAAACTGATAGTTTACTGTATGTCCTAGTCAAATTACCGCCTGGAGGCTTTTGGATATAATATATATATAATAAAATGTTATTTTCATAAATGTTATGGTTGTGAAATTAATTTAAAATCGCATATGTTAGTATTACTTCACAAGCCCTTATTATCCTTTTTTAAATAATGTAACAAGCAAAACATGCATACGTTCATATACCTTGAACTTTGTTTAACCACATAAACAGAAGAACAATTAAATGTCCTTAGACACAACACCACTCAATGTTTCAAAGTCTAGCCTGAATAATAAGAGTAATTGGGCATTTGCCGTACAAGCAGTGTCAAATAAACAGCCTAAAGCTATAAGACTGGCAAATTCTTTCACTTTCTTGTCCTAAACATGTATCTTTAAACAATGTTTCTAAGCCAGAAGGATCTACTACTGGTACAACATATTTAGGACAATATAAAAATTATTAAAAGCAATTTTAAAAAAAATAGTAAAGGGTGTTATTATTGTAGTTGCTGTAAAATTATTATTAAAGAAATCAATGTTGAGTTTTCGGACCACAGAAATGTTATGTTAATCCAATCTTTACAATTTTTCCTAAAATTTTTTATTTTTTGTACTTTGTTTGTTAGTACTCAATGTGTCAGCCCCCTTGAGACTGTATTAATTCTCCTGGACTTTCTGGTGGTTCGGGACCTTAGTATATATCTTTCGTTATAAAGCTAATACAGTCTCATACACTTATGTTTAAAACTCATGTGAGCAAAACATGAAAGTAGAGGATAAGAGAGTATCTTTTGTTACCCAGCGGTTCAAGACCGTCCCTGAAGTTCAGAGAACGTGGAGTTGTCTGTATGAGAGATTACTCATATAGGCTGAGCAGAAGGGACATCTGAACTCAGAGAGCAACCTGGAAGTCATACGAATAAGCTGGCAGCCTGCCAGATTGTCTCTGCGTAGAACATTGTCGATGTTTCACACAAACACACACACACACAGACGCGCGCGTGCGCACGCACACACACATACACACACACACATACTCGCATGCACACACAGACAGACTACTTTTCCCTCGCCATTTTATCATCTTGTGCACACAAAAACAGAACATGGCTGAACTTTGATCTGAGTCAGCTCTGTCTGCATTTGTGCTGCTGAGCTGGCCCAAAGCCCACTCTCCCCCTCTTGTTTTTCTTGGCATTTGTCCAAGAACACACCCCTCCACTTTTCTTCATGAACCCCCACCTTTCAGTCTCCCTCCCATGCTCTCTCTCGCTTTTTCTCCTGCTCCTCTCATTCCTTTTTTCCCATGTCTGCTGAAACCAACTGCTAAGGGCCATGGGGTGGATTTTGGCACAGCTCCAAGCATTTCCCATTTCAAACTCCAATCTATGCTACTCTGATGTGTTGTTCTTTCTTGTCTGTAAATGATTGGATAAAGTTAAACTTGAGCACATTCATGGTTACTTCAGCCAAGTATGTGCAGATGCATCCTTGACTTTCCCTGTATGTCAATATTAATTTGACTACAGTATGTGAAAAAGGTCCTTTCCATTTAGTGACTGCTTCCATTGGCACAGCTCCAAAGCAAGCTGACAGAAAGGCAGGACTGCACTGTCGCCATAGTCTCAGACCGAAATTTTATGTTATTTAATTATTTTACATAACATGATGTTGGGACGTGGTTTACTCTGAGCACTTAACTGGCCACTGCCATTAAATTTTCCTTTGTAATGGATGGTTAACAATAGTAGTCTACCAGCCAAGCAGTGATAACATAATTAGTGCCTGCTTCTGCTGTCTTTCCCTTCCCCCAGAGTCCTCTCCTTTCTACTGTTGTGTATTGTACTCCAGATCCTCCTCTCCCTGTTGACAACAGCAAACATTTTAGGTTTAGGGTGTTATTACACAGGGCCTAGTTGGTTGTAATATTCATTAGTCCACGTCTGATTTCAGGATAGTGGGGAATATCATTTATTCTTCATTTACTCTCTGCTCTGTTAATGATGAAATGGCCAAATGGTCTTGAAGTTGTTGGTCAAAACCTGAGTTGTACATTGCCCGCTTTGGAAGGGTTTTTCCTCAGTTGGACAGCAGAAAACAATGTCACAACAGCTGCCTTTATAAAACGATTCATCAATGATTCAAATGAATCCGGCTCCTGGATCATAACTGGAGCATGCTGTTCCACTTCTCTCCCCTAGACAGTGGGTGGGAGCCGAACAAATGGTGGCTGGCTGGCTGGAGCCCATCAGAGCATAATGCCCGCTGAAAAGGACAGCTGTGTTGACAGTCTCTCGGGTCCTAGTGCATGATGGGGCCTTTGTGATCAAGCCTGATTGGAACACGCTCTGATGCCCCTCCACTTGCACACTGTGAGAGCTGCTGGCTGCACAAGTTCAACCACTCCCCCCGCCAGGGGTTCTTTATTGATTTGGCCGAAGAAGGCTTCCTTTTCCCACCATCCTACAGCATCAGGTGCAACTCTTTCTCATTTTCGAAGAAGCAACTTTAGCGGCACTCAGCATTTTATCCTAATTTTTAAATCAAATAAACTCAAACGAGTTTAACGCAACACCAGAACCTCCTCCCCCCACCCCATATTAATATATTTTCCAACCATCAGTGGCAAAAATTGCCCCGCAGCTATGTTATTTGGCAGAGGAAGAGAATGGTTGGTGGTGATCTGTGCCATCCCTCTAACTGACCTTAGCTGTGTCATGTCAAGAGAGCCATCCATGATCATGTTGATACACTAACCAAAGATTCAGTGTATGCAGGTTGTAAACCCTTTGATCAGCATGGCCTGACAGACATGCACAGAGTTCATACTGCTGTACTTCTGCGAATTCATGTATGCTGGCATAACATTGCGATCTCTGTCAACAAAGTAACTAGGTAGATTATGAGCTGCTTCTTACTGTACAGCCTTAAAGAGTGTCTTGTATGTGTAATGTCAGTGTGCAGTGGAGTTGGCGTCTGCAGTCTCTGGCCTGACCAACTATAGCGACAGTGCCCTGGTAGTTTTCAAGAACATGTGACCAGACTTAACCAGTTTAATCAGACACACATACACACACCCACAAGCCTTCTACTGGGCCAAAGTTCAGCGAATGCATGCAGATGCCTGCACTCAATTAGGCATCCACATGTAAAGCTAAAGGAGAGCTAGGAAGGTTACTCTGGGGCACTGTGTCCTGTTGCTATAGTTAAGCTGCCCCTCTGCCCACATCCTGCTTGAGAAAGGTCAGGTAGATCATCTGTTTTTTGTGGATTTACATTTTTTCTCCATCCCTGCTCTTAGCTACGGTTGCTAGGGCTGAGACTACAATCTTATCTTAGATTACTAAATGACTGTGTGAACCTCTGTCAAAACAATGTTTATTTTTAGTAAAATCCCAATTGTTGTTACAAAAATTAAGCTTACTTTTGTAAACTGACTATTACAGGGATTTAATATTGAGTGTTTGCTTGTATCATTAATTTCATCTCTGACAGCAAATGAGTTACTATAGAAGGCTATTGTGTGGGATGACGGAGCACTTTAAACCCACCCCTAAACCCCGATCCGGTCTGACGACTCTGCCTCTGTCCCCCATCCACCGCTGTTGTAATAATACGGCATTCTTTGTCTATGCCTCCACCCACTGCTGTAATAATACAGCATTCTTTGTCTCCTTCTCAGTTGTGACCCCCACACCACTGGCGGCCGTTTGATTTGTGTCCTGATCCATCACTTCCCTCTACCGGCTCAACTCTCTTGCCCCATTGTTAGGACCGAAGGAGGGGACAGGATGACCTCCATTCACCCCCGACCACCACCTCCCCTTTACCCCCACTTCCAAATGTACAACACATCAGGTCATAGCTCTTTGTCTACTATCTCCCCGCCCCCCTCACAGCCCCCCCCTGACAATGATCTGTGATCTTGCTTTTCAGCTAAGTACATGCACCATCACGTGTCATGGGGGTTGTATGTATCAATTTGCCTTAGTAGTGCAGCTCATCTTTTTTTCTGTCTGCGGCTGAGCTCATGTGTTGCAGAGAAATGGTTAACCTCTGTGAGAGCTGCTTCCACCGCCCACCCCAGCCCCCACCCCCCACCCCTTTCTGATGAACCCCTAAGGACTTTGTTTTCAACTGAACTGCCTTGACCCGAGTGTGTCTGAATCACTCTCTGTCTGCTTCACTGCCTCTCCTTTTAATGTTTTATGTTCGTAGAGAGTGAGCGAGAGAGAGAGGGGTGAAAGTGAGAGAGGGGGGTGGTATGAAAAGAAAGAGAAAACCAAACATGATCCATTTTTCATCAAAGGTGTGTGAGGGCTGGAAAGCCATCTAGAAACTGGTGGCTCGGGATTATGTATAATGTTTTACGGTTCTCCCTGATCACACGTTTCAGTTGAACAGTAAGCAACCATATCTAACGTCCATGACTTCACAGCACTCCCTTGTGTGCATTCTAAACTCGCTCTTTCTAAATGTTATAATGTGAATGGTGAGGTAAAACAGTGAGTGAGGATTTTGACTAAAGATGTGGGGAAATAAATATTGTGTATCATGTTTTTATTTATATAGTTTTGATATTGAATGAGTAGATCAAAATGTTTCCAATGTCTTCCAGAGAACTCCCAGACGACCCAAATTCAAAATGGAGCATTTCGTTGACCTCGGCTGTAATACTGAAACACATCAGAGCCAAGTCCATCAATTTGGTATGCTCTCCTTTACTGATAATCTATGTGTTTGTATTCAATCAGCTATCTCTAAAAAATATATACAAAATTACCATTTGCCTGTTTTGGCACCACAGCTTTGAAGCTGTCAATATCAATTACAATAATTTTCTTTTGTCGATAGTATGTATGTTAGTTTGATGGCCAAATTGCACTGTGCTTTTTAAAATGACCACAAGGACCTTAACTGAGACTTACATTACACTTCCCCTAATTCCCAAGTTCTTTATTATAACCTCAGTCACACAGATGTTCCACAGAGTTTAACAAAACAAAATTGATCACGTAGATTTGGACAAAATGTATTTTGGTCTCTTGTGAAGGGTCTTTTCACATTTGGTTTCAAGGTTTTTGCTGTATCTCTATTAACCAAGGCCAGCCCCTAACAGACCCTGTCTGCACTCATGTAGATCTGATTAGAAGATTCTACGGCGAGAGAAAGCATCTACAAGGACAGTTTTATTTCTACATTTATCTTATCGAGATCACATACACAATTTAAAATGATCAATCTCCTCCCATTTCATCACGGGTCACAAACCTGTGATTTTTTCTCAGAATTTGAAACATCAGACACTGATGTAAAATTGCTTTGCCGTTAAATGCCTTGTCATAAGCTGTGACTGACTGATTATGTAAAAGCAAAGGAAAAAACATAAAAACAAGCCGTGTTTAGTTTAGTAGAAAATGGCTCTATGTAAGTAAATGAATTGATCTTAAGAACTTGATCTTAACAGTCTGTACATATAACAACCAGGATAAATGTGTATGCCAAATAAAAGAAAGTGTGCACTGTTATACATTTACTCAAATATAATTATGGAGTAGGCCAATGAGGTAAATAAGAAAGTTAGAAAAAGTGCTAATTGGACGATGCCATGACTTTGCATTGACTTGTTTTTCCGTTACGGCTTAGGGTTAAGTCAAAAGAAAAAACTAAGTGCTCAGCAAAAACACACAGCAGTTAGAAATCCTTGGGATAAAAGCCTTCACACAAGGCTTATCACTTTTATCATGTTATATTTCTAACTTGGCAATACCAGTTATATACCAGTCTTCCATTATTGGCTGATACTGATGAGATCCCATATACAGTATAACATTTTTGTAATAGATTTTTTTAACTGGTCTTTTTAAGAAGTGCACACATCCACTGCTGAGCGCAATTATTTTTCTAGGTATAAAGTTCACGTCTCCCTCTGAAGTTTGATGGGAGGGTTACACCCTTTTGGAACATGGTCGCGGTACATTTATCCCAAGGATTTCTAACTGCTGTGTGTTTTTGCTGAGCACTTTTTCTTTCTTTCTTTTCTGCCTAGCTTCTTCTGGCATGAAGACGTGCAGGCAGAAAAAGGCTTTTAAATATCAGTTGACTGCTGCCAAGCTGCTTTAATGTCAGACAGACAGCCCCATAATAACCAAAGACACATCTCTTGCCCTCTTTATATATAAATGAAAAGTATAGCTGCATTATGATTGTCTTCTAAGCTTACAGACTAAAATGTAATGTTCTGTGCTGTTTTAGGTGCTGACCTTTGACGAAGGAGGAGTGAGCGGACATGCCAATCACATTGCTCTCCACAGAGCTGTCAGGTATAACTGGCCGAATAACGTTTCGGTGGGAAGGACCACACGTGTTTTTTTGTTTGGTCCCTTTTATGGAAAGAACACGCCGTCCTTAAGGATGTTCTCTTAATTAAACATGTAGGAGTCTGAACCGATGGCGAGACCAGCACTCAGAAACCAACCCTTTAGGCTACATTCCTAGACTCCATAATTATAAACCGTACGTCCAACCACCGCCATGTGCTAAACATCCAGCTATCCCCCTCCTCCCTTCAAGTTTTTCCACAAACAAATACACGCACACACACAGTTTTGTGTAATTCAGCTGTAGCATAGTTGAGAGGTCATCCAAACCCACGCTCTAGTACAGAGCCCCAGCCCTGCCATTCGAGAAGGACAGTAATTCACATTTCTGAAGGAAGAGGTGGAAGGATCGTTTTGTGTTGGAGGGGTCAGCCAGGCCTATTGCATCAGACAGATGTAAAACAAAGAAGGGTTTCAGTGGGTTTACAGTGATGTATGTTACAATGTAACAGCAGTGAACAGATGTCTTCATTGGTCTGTTAGACAGCTCCTCCTTGCCAGAGCACTTCTGGCTACCCTCTGATCCACGGTTTTTCAGACGTGTGCTGTCCACCTCAAATCCCATGATCCCTATTAGCCTGGAGTACCCAAGAGAATAGCTATGCTCATTTCTCAGTTGGCCCATTTTGAGGTATGCCAATGCACTTGGATACTGTTTTAGCAAAACATTTTAATAGGTGGGGTATTCAATGAGAGGTTGTTAGGACAGAAAGGACAGTCATTGTTTTCTCACATCTAGACTACAGTGGTAGTAGTATGTGACACGGTAACCAGGTTCCATTAGTTAAAACAAGCAGCACACAGACATTATTGTGAGTACAGGTTGCTGCTACAACCCTAATACTAAAGGCCATCCGCAGATGAGCGGCATTGCTTCTTTTTTTTTTGCCAGACAGATGTTGACCTATTATTACCAGTCTGAGCTGTTGCCACCTCAAAAGGCTGTTTAATCTCACCGTGAAGGACTATTGCTTCCTTTCCATGTTTATATGATTTCCTCCCATGAACCAATGAGTGTGGATGCATGAAGGGTAAACATTTCACAAAACAGGAACATTTTGTGCGCTAGGTAATTATTTGGGAATTTCTTCTTTTTCTTCCCAACAGTTATATTGCCTCCACTGGGAAAGCCCCTGATGGTGAGTTTCAACACAAGTTCACAAACTTGAATTTAACCCATTACTTGAAAGTATAGGTTCAGATATCGTGCACTACTTTTATAAGACATCTTTTCATTTAGGACACTTGCCGTATATTCATTAGTAAAGAGTGACCTCTGCTGGTTATTATTTGATATCTGTTTTTGTGAGTCATGCATTTCAGTCTTGTGGTAGTAGTATGAACTGAGTTGATATGAAGTAGGAATGCAATTTTCTTCACAGGGTGTTTGCTCTCCATAGTCTTCCATGCAAGCGTGTAAGCATACTACTGCAGTATTATAGTTTCTACGCTTTTCAATACCCATGTTCACACATTGATTTCCTCTCACTACCTGGAGAGAGTATTTGGACTTTATTCAAAACATTGTCCCACAAAACAAAATCTAATCGTAACTGAATGAAGCCCAAGACTGTCTGTTATATTATATATTTGAAAAACGTCCTAGACTATGGAAATTCTATTCGGATTTATAATTTCAACCAGCTGATGAGTACTACTGAGTAGCAATATTTTATTAAACTTTTGGTTGAAAATAGAATTAATTTTTTGTGTTTTTTTTTCTCCTACAGACTGCTGTCTTCTCTCCTTGGTGACCATTGGCATCCTCAGGAAGTACCTGTCCTTCATTGAGCTACCCCTCAGTTGGCTCCTGCCATCACATTTATGCTGCATTTTAGGCTTAGATGGCTACAAGCAGGCCAAGGTGAGCCAGATATTGCATACACACTACGGCAAAAAAAAAGTTACCGTTTAGCTTCTACCATGGTTCTTCTACTCAGAAACAAACCAAAATGTTACACACACATGTCCTTATTATCATCAATTAAATATTACAACTGAAACATATTCATCATTATTTCTAATATTTTAGGGTAAATAATATAAAAAAATCTGCCCACATCACAATTATCACCAACTAAAGAGTTTTTTCTCTGTAGCATGCAGCTGTAAGACCACAATAAACAACTGCTGTGGTAAGATACACAGCATATATTCTGTGTCATAACACATTTTTATCTGTCATATTTTTTGTTTGTAATTCAGAGGGCCATGCTCAGTCATCGCACTCAACTCCTGTGGTTTCGTTATCTCTACATTCTCTTTTCACGGTACATGTTCGTCAACACATTCCATGAAATTCCCCAAGGACCTAAAAACCTTAAGATTTATTGAAGCGTATTGAAGTCTACCTTAACTCTTAATGCACTGAGTTTGTGATAGGTTACTGTATATATGACTGCCTAACAATGTAGTAGTTTCAGACCAATTATCACTTTTTTTCTTTCTTTATTTGGTCTTCAATTTAAAGTCCCACTCCAGTCATTCAATTATTAACATGTCATAAACTATTACTAAACTACTGTAGTGCTTTTACAAACAATCAATTGAATCTTATCTGTTTCTACATGAGTCTTTTTATAGACAAATGGTCAGTAAAAGCAGTTCAACCTTGCAGCCAATTCACTTGAGGTACATGGAAAATTGCTTTCGGATTGTTATTGGTGATTCAACAAATAACACAAAAACAACAACAGATAGGTTGCTATCTTGAAACTGTGCCCAGACTGGCTCGACAAGCTGGTTCAGAGACAATCATATTTAAGTAAGTATCCACTTTAGCCTGGTCACATGCTAGAGCATTATTCTGGTTCAGTTTAGGAAGGCAAGGCACTTCTTGTATTCATAGAACATTTTAATGACGTCGTCATATGACTGGAGTGAGCTTTTAATGCGAAGTGGTTTTGTCTGTAAAACTGGGAGGTGCTGGGGAAGCAGCTATAGTAGACAATGTCGCAAAACAAAATGAGACAAAAAGGAACAAAATTTTAAAAATGCATTGTTTTTGAAAGATAGATATACACACACACACACATTATGAGATTGTACATTATAGTGGGTTATTCTATAATTACTTTGTTCACAACAATTGAGTTTTATCTCATTGTAATTTTCAGGTGTATATCAGTTTCATAAAATAAAAATGTTTTAATTGTATTTTGACTTTAATCTAATTGTAATTTTGAGGTGTATTTCTTAGTTTCATAAAATAAAATGTTTTAATTGTATTTTTACATTACGAAATTGTACATTATTGCAGGTTATTCTACAATGATGTTGTTCACAACAATTGAGTTTAATCTAATTGTAATTTTGAGGTGTTTATCTTAGTTTCATGAAATAAAAATGTCTTTATTGTATTTTTGTAAATTATTATCAAAACACTATGTCAGTTACTGACAGAAATAAAGTTGGATTTGTATTATTTGTGTTGGTTCTACTGTTGTCTCAGCTGCTTGTGTCTGGTTCAGGTTGAGACCATTCAGACATGCCCTTGATAGTCGGGTGACTGGTCATAGTCTCCTCCCACTTCTGCCCACAGAACTTTTCGACTGTGACCTTGCGTACAGTTCCTGGATCAAGACAATGTGGAGCTATTCCTAATGTCGAAGAAAAAGACTGTTGTAGTGTTTTGTCATGACTACTGTACAGTTGATGTCGGAAGTTTACATACACTAACGTTGAAGTCATTAAAACTCACTTTTTAACCACTCCACAGATTTCATGTTAACAAACTATAGTTTTGGCATTGACTTTGTGCATGACACAAGTAACTTTTCC
This sequence comes from Galaxias brevipinnis, assembly GCA_036023535.2. Taxonomy (NCBI): domain Eukaryota; kingdom Metazoa; phylum Chordata; class Actinopteri; order Galaxiiformes; family Galaxiidae; genus Galaxias; species Galaxias brevipinnis. Next base: position 8,564 of record JAVQIZ010221716.1, on the reverse strand, counting down.
AACATTGTTTGCAGACAGGTTTCACTTACAATTCTCTATATCACAAGTTTACATATACTAAGTTTACTGTGCCTTTAATCAGCTTGGAAATATTTAAAAGAAAGTTATGTCATTGCTTTAGAAACTTCTGATAGGCTAATTTACATAATTTGAGTCAATTGGAGGTTTGGATGTGGATGTGTTTTAAGGCCAAACTTCAACGTCAGTATCTTTTTGCTTAACATCATGGGAAATCTAAAGAAATCAGCCAGGTCCCAACACAAGTCTGGCTCATCCACGGGAGCACTTTCCAAACACCTGAAATTGGCATGTTCATCGGTACAAACAATAGTACGCATGTGAAAACACCATGGGACCACTCAGCCATCATCCCGCTCAGGAAGGAGCCGCATTCTGTCTTCTAGAGATGAACATACTTTGCAAATCAATCCCAGGACCACAGCAAAGAATGTTGAGAAGATGTAGGAAAAGGGGACAAAACTATCCACAGTAAAGCGAGTCCTATATCGACATAACCTAAAAGGCTGCTCAGCAAGGAAGAAGCCACTGCTCCAAAAGTACCATAAAAAAGCAAGACTACAGTTTTCAACTGCAAATAGGGACAAAGGTCTTACCTTTTTAGAGAAATGTCTGATGACACAAAAATGTAATGGCCATTGCTATGTTTTGTGGAAAAAGGGGGCGGCTTGCAAATTGGAGAACACAATCCCAACCGTGAAGCATGTTGTAGGGGTGCTTTACTGAAGGAGAGACTGGTGCATTTTACAAAATAGATGGCATCATGGGAAGTCAAATGGTGTGGATATATTGAAGCAACATCTCTACACATCAGCCAGAAAGTTAAAGCTTGGTCGCAAATGGGTCTTCCATATGGACAATGACCCCAATTATATTTCCAAAGTTATGGCAAAATGGCTTAAGGACAACAAAGTAAAGGTATTGTTGTGGCCATCACAAAGCCCTGACATCAATCCAATAGACCATTTGTGGGCAGAACTGAAAAGGTGTGTGTGAGAAAAGACAAGGAGGCCTCAAAGCCTGACTCCAGTTCTGTCTGGAGGAATGGGCCACAATTCCAGCAACCATATTGTGAGAAGCTGTTGGAAGGCTACCTGAAACGCTTGACCCAAGTGAATTAATTTAAAGGCAATGCTACCAAAAACTGTTGACATGTATGTAAACCTCTGACCCACTGCACTGGGAATGTGACGAAAGAAATAAATGCTGAAAGAAATAAGCATTTTTTGTATTATTCAGATATTTATCATTCTTAAAATGAAGTAGTGATCCTAGTTGACCTACAACAAGGATTTTTTATGTCAGGAATTGTGAAGGAATTGTGGCTAAAGCTGAGTTTAAATGTATTTGGCAATGGTGTATGTAAACTTCCCGACTTCAACTGTACGGTTTATTGTGTACCACTCCAGATACTGTGTGGCTAGTATCCATGCTGCAAATCCTTACCATATCCATCAGGATTGGAACGAGGGGTGTAGAAACTCTGAACTCCACAAATATTGCAGAATGTGTGCTTAGCAGCATGTGTATTAAAAGTGTATGTGGTTAGATTTCCCAAACCCTAAAACAAAGATACAAAACGTGTTATATGAATCATTCACTACTAATGATTTATAAAGCTGTAATTAAATGTTTCCCTACCTGTAATAGTCTGAACTGGTGTTTTGACACAATAAAATGAAGGTTCTGCTTCTTGGTGCAAATGCTGCAGCTAAAGAAGTAGGTTTGATATTAATTGCATTATACAAATATACAGATAATCAGCCAAATTATCTGTATTTCAGTAGATTGAAATGATTATTCGTAAGGTTTCTATGTGTGATCTACTGTTAAATACAAATGGTAAGCAAAAGTTATATTTCGGCACACGTGTCATATTTGGTTAATCGTTTAATTAGTCATACTTGCAGTCGAAAACAAGAAGGTCTGGAGAATTCCAGACTTCAAATTTGACCGCTCCACAATGGCATCCGCCTGTGTGTTTCACTGGATCCATTATCGTCAAAAGTTAACTAGCGATTCAGTTTATTTTCTGTGAAGAAACAAAGCACATTTTTTTTATTAGTTTCCGCACACCTGCTGTGTTGAACAATCGAATGTAACCAACATATTTTTTTTATAAACAAATAGCCCATTTGTATGCAACAAGAAAAAGTCTGGAAAGATCCGAAACCGTCGGACGTGGAATTACGTTGTTATGTCTTCGAAATCATTGCCCATCATAATCTGCTTCCAGAAAGCACTGTATGGGAAGCAAAAAATGTATAATAGGTAAGTGGAATTGTCGGTATACTGCGACCTGAATCTAAGCTCACTCCCAAGTCCTTGCCCCCAAGATGGTGCTGAGTCACTCGGTCGCGTGTACGTTGCACATGTATTTTTTACAATAGAGCCTAGCCTACTTTCCATGTCTAATTAGGTTTACTTTCCTCACACAATGGTAGCCTAACATAATAAATTAATCGGAAGTTTAGAACATGTTCTTAATGTATTTATAAAAGTTCATACGGTTATAATGCCTTAATTGGTTATTGCCCCGCTTGGCCTTCATTTTGTTTTACTGAATGTTTCTTAGATCTAATTAAGTCAGAAACTCTTAATGGTATTACATGTTTCTATCATTCCAATTCATTCATATGGTTTTCTTGATTAATAAGCCTTGCTACCTACCATATATTAATATTAAAACGATACCATGGTAAAGGTGTGCTATTTCCTGGAACGTGTTTCCACAACGCACCCTACAGTGCAAAGTACAGATACATTGCACAAACACATTCCACTCTGCTCAGTCAACTTAGCTTTGAGGGAAGACTTAAGTGGTGCTATCATGTGGTTAGAGTCACATGAGAAACCGTGCAGGTCTGTGACATGGTGCACAGAAATAGATCTACTGTGACCTAAATAAAAGACCATTCCCTTCTTCAATTACAATGCAATTTTGATTTTCTTCGAGGTAAATTTACTTTACACGCACAATGGGTAGCATAACATATTCAATAGGCTAGTGGTTCTTCATCAAAAAAAAGTATTTCAATACGGCTAAGTCAATGGTAAGGGCATAATATGTTACTTTCAGGTGTAAATTAATAAATAATGTAGCCTTTATGAATTGGTGTTCCACATAGCCACCACAGACACATGTTACCACTTTATTAAGTGAGGCATGCATATACATAACATTTTCATTATACCAGGACACATCCAAACAAATATATCAGACCATCCAATTTCAGATAGCTGTGCAACTTCGTTGAAAAAAACGTTTTCGGTCATATGATCGGTTTAAATTCAAGAGGCCTTTGTATGGGAAAAAAAAAAAAGATTACCCACAAACAGCTGTTTGTCCTGCTTGTTAAATTAATTGTCAGGGACAATTGGTTCAGTCTGAGACCAATAAGCTTAGTGGTCTACATTTAGGCATATTTGTTTATTTATTTGTTTGTAAGTGTGTGCAACTGTGTTAGGACAACTAATTTAATCCTATGGTAATAGAATTCTAAAATAATAATGAATCATGATTGGGCTTGCTAGGTCACCAAGTTAGCTGGAGCTGATACAATTGTAAAGCCAGCAAACACGAAGTTTTCTCCGTAGCCTTAATCATTAAATCAGCTGAGCGAAAAGTACAGAAGAGATTGTTCAGAGATTGATCATGACCTCTTTTGTCTTTGATTTGGACTCACGATTCTGCTTGTATTTAACCGGGTACGGCAACTTGGTTTCAGTTTATTGAGTTTACATCCATTCATTTATCAATCCTATTTGACAGTCATAGAGATACAGAAACCACCTTTTTTACTTCTGTAAAGTAGGCCTAAACTATGCTATATTGAAAATGTTGCTATCTATCTATTGCGGTTTATTGACATCCGGGAACTTCTGTATATCAAAAAATACAAAAACAACACGTTAGCAACTAGCTACAAAACAACATTGTTATGCAATATTTTTTTATTCCGTCCGAAGCAGGAACACCACAGCAACCAATCGATACCCACACAAACAACACCATGGCCCAATCAGAGAAAGGTGTGGTGTTCGTGCTTCTCACTTGTTCTAGCAAATTCTTGATCTGTCTTTCACTGCGAAGTGAAATTACCATTTGAAATCGTTTATGATTTTAACTAATAATAATAAAAAAATTAAATACGATAGTTTTCTCCCGTTTAAAACGAGTTATTGTCATTATAGTTGCATTTGGGGGATTTTAGCGGTGGGAACTACCTCCCAAGGCGGATGAATATTTACGCATGACGTTTTACAACGTCACGGACTTAACTTCTATAAGTACAGTAACCGTGCACAACGGAGATTAGTTTTGAGCAAAAAGATTCCTCGAGTAGATTATTTACTGAACGGCGACGCAAACTGTAAGTAAGCATTAATACTGTTCTTGTTGTACTTTGATATATATAACGTATGGCATGTGTTTTTATTGTCGGACGATTTCAATACATTTTCCCATAATACTTTTCACCAACTTTATTGTTTATGTTCAATCGTCGAGAAAACGTTAGCTAGCTTACTAGTTTGCCTTGCTTTTATAATGTTTTACGGCGACTCGGAATCCAATTTTGAACACATTTTCTGCAGTAGCTATGTTGTCTTAATCGCGATTTAGAAATTATTTTAATCATTACTAGTGAAGAAAGCCAGCCTTAAAATTTTATCCGACTTACGTCGACTTAGGCAATTGCTGAATCATTCCTCTGTCCTGCTCCATGAGCTGTACTCTAAAATGGCGCTGACACTGGGCAGGCACCCATTTTATCGAAGTATTTCATACAGCGTCTATTTAAATGAATGAATCGTTACACGTACCTTGTAAATGTTTGTTTTCTAATGACTAAGTTAATACATTTAGGCGTTAGGTTACGTTTTTTTCCTCTAAAATAGTTTGTCCTTTATGATGCATTATTTGCTATAATGACACGTCACAATTCTCATCAGCCGCCTTTTATAGTTGATCAATGATGGCGCAATTTAATTTAATGTGCTACTTTATACCACTATTTCCAAGTATACACTTAATATATTTCAAGTAAGACACATATTTAACACATTTTGGTGTCAATGGCAAGGGATAGCTTTGCGAGTAAATGTTGCAGTTTTTAATAAATTTCTTAAACTCTTGTTATAGGTGCTAAAATGCAGATCTTCGTAAAGACCCTCACAGGCAAGACCATCACCCTTGAGGTTGAGCCAAGTGACACGATTGAGAACGTGAAAGCCAAGATCCAGGACAAAGAAGGCATTCCCCCAGACCAGCAGAGGCTGATCTTTGCTGGCAAGCAGCTGGAAGACGGCCGCACCCTGTCCGACTACAATATCCAGAAAGAATCCACCCTCCATCTTGTGCTTCGTCTGAGGGGAGGCATGCAGATCTTCGTCAAGACCCTCACAGGCAAGACCATCACCCTTGAGGTTGAGCCAAGTGACACGATTGAGAACGTGAAAGCCAAGATCCAGGACAAAGAAGGCATTCCCCCAGACCAGCAAAGGCTGATCTTTGCTGGCAAGCAGCTGGAAGACGGCCGCACCCTGTCCGACTACAATATCCAGAAAGAATCCACCCTCCATCTTGTCCTTCGTCTGAGAGGGGGGCAGTAATGTCTTAAATGATTCCATTGGTTTTGACCACTTTCAGTTAGTTTTTTTTTTATAAATCATAAGTCATGATTAAATAAAGGAAATTTGAAGGAGAAAATGCTTTTGCCTGTTTCTTTTTACTAGCATGGTATTTTGGCTTTCTGGCAATGTTTAGTTCATCTCTCAATAAAATCCCCCAGGACAAATGAGCCTCTGTATTTTGATAGTGTGCCCTCCTGTTTTTGGAATTGCTGGTTATCTGGGTTATGGCGTACAGGTTTTGGTTATGTATTTGACAACTGTATAGCCTAATTGGCAGGCCTTCACGGCAAATATGACAAACTGGGAACATATTACTTTAATTACAGTGTGTTAAAGAGCAGTTGTCACAATTAACTGAATCTTTCTGGAAGTGACTAATTTAGAAGGGTACAACTCATCTAAGCATTCGACGACGTGCAGGAGTAAGTTGCATAAAAAATTCTAAGTATTCCCAGATTTGCATGGTATATTTTAATATTACTGAGATTCCTGTTGGCTACTTGCCTGATATAACTGTTTTGCTAAATGTTCATTCTTAAATTGTATAATGCATATTGTCACGTCTGTCATTTATCCAGGTCGTGGCCTTAATCCGGTGACCCCTGTTTTAATAAAGCAAATTTCAGATTCCAATGCCAAATCGAGCCATTAATACAATGCATTAGGCAAAAAATGTGCCACGTTAACTCAATCTAATCTTTTTCATGATTGAAGGTGAGCGCCTGGCCCCTGCAAGTACAGGATCGTATGCATTTAAAAACTAAAAGGTAAGGGACTATGCAGTGAATTACGAGACTGTTCACTATTTACTTTACAAAACTAATGTGAGAAGAGTTGACACAAATGCGCAGCGCTGTATCGATTTGTTCATTAGTCAGGCCCTATGTCACCATAGCATTTGATAAAAATTGTTTATATATGAAACATAATCAGGGTATTGGCAAATAATATTCGACAGTAACATGCTGTTAGGGATTTAATAATAAAAAACGCCGCCTTTGTTAGAAAATTCGAGATATACATCGTATTGTCAAAACGACTGAATCTGAATCGATTAATGATACTGTGGCGCCACCTATTGACAAAATGTTTAGCTTATGTTTTATCCATCTACTATGTCTAATTAATGCCGTTATACTCGTATAACGCACGCACCCAAGCAATTTTTGTTTATACCTAAAGGTGTAAGCGCGCCATGACAAATTGAGCACAGCTGAAGAGAATGCCGACCAATATTGTTTCTGTACAGAAGGCTGTTGCTTTGCAGCTGTTGACATAGGCTAGACAACTGTTTTAGAACACGACTTAGATCGCAACAATTAGTTCACTGTTTATTGTTGCTCTATGGTAATTTGTGGCGTACATTATACATTTTCCCAATAAATATTTCGGAAAGATGTGGCATCCTTAACTTTCTTCTACTTTATAGGCAGGCTACTCACTCATTCCTTATAGCATAATTTGTGGCCCCACTAGCGCAGTCGCATATACCGCGTGGTTGTCTGCTGTCACATTGTAAGAATGGCAGGAGGAGCGGGCTGGGGGCTTTTTTTGTTTTCTTTTTTGAATTACAAAACAGAAAAATATGTTATCGCTGAAAACAAAAAAATCGGAATATTATTCAGACTTTATCAACTTGCCATTCTGGGTTACTTAATTGGGTAAGTTGATGCCTTAGTGTTGAACATGTCTGCTTGAGACATAAATTATATAATAGCTTTAAATATTGTATACTAAGTCAAGTAAATATTGTTTGAATTACAACATTGGCTAACTCGACGTAAAGTTAAAGGGCATCGTCATGTGGACATCTATTTGTTTCAGTATTTGTTTCACTTTGTCAGTTATCACAACCGTCAGTTATCACAACCGTCTCAGATTGCCTGATTGTGATCAATAATGCATAATGAGCGTTTTTTTTTGTTTGTTTTGTGTGCGTGTGTGTGTGTGTGTGTTTGCAAATCCCATAGCATTAAAAATAATTCCACTCTTGTGTGTGTGTGTGTGTGTGTGTGTGGGTGTAACAAAGCTCAATATAGGTAGAGATAAGAGGAGGGATACATTTTCAAATGCCTAATTTTAATGACAATGGGAAATCCCTTGCTCTGTGTGCAGGTTGTTTTTAGTGAAATGTATTACCCTGATTATACATCAATCCAATTAATAATTCTCAACAATAATATAACAGTTATGTGATTATTCCACAATACCAATGGGCAGGGCTAATGCATCCTTAAATGAAAATAAGTATTAACAACACGTAAAATACATTAGCCGTAATAAACAAAAATGATTCCCCTGTGTATTGCATGTTTTTTCCACGCATGAACTCAATAAAAAAAAAGATCTGTGCATATTTCTGTAGATTTTGGACCTGGAAAGTAAAACTTTCTTTCTCATATATTTTAGATTTGGCCTAATATCATACATTTAAAATTCCTGCAAAAATTGGTATTGGGTGTAAAAAAAAATTTTTTTACAAATGAAAAAGCCACAAATTAAAAACCAAAATAATACAGATACATTTGACGAGTTTTATTATTTGGACTGTAATAAACAGTTGCTTTATAGTTTATAGAATATTTGCAAAATAGGGTAAATCAGGAGCAGTACTAATCTCTGTTGCCTTTGCCTTTTTTTCATAAAAATATTGGCAGGACTTCTTTTTCAAACATACTTACCGTTGTTTGCGTCAAGCCTAACCTTAGGGTAAATATTAGCACACAGTAACACACAGCCTAACATTGATTCAAAACATGTGAATTTTGAATGTTTTGATGAGAAAATTACTTTTAAATATAAGTCTGCCATAAAATAAAATGCGATCTAATCAAAACAAGATTAGGTGCATAATCAGTTTCAACAGCTTTATAAAGTGCCAAAGGTATTTATTATTATTATTATTATTATTA
>JAVQIZ010221696.1:0-16815 GCA_036023535.2 Galaxias brevipinnis | reverse complement strand
GTGAATGTCGTGGGCTCTGTGGTTAACGTGTAATTAGTTGGACATTGTTTTGATGGCGTAAAACCAGTCAGGACATGCTAAAACAGAGATTGATATTTTATTTTCCTATGTTTCATTTCATGTGCCAAGTTATGGAGTATGTGTTGGTTGTTACATGTTTGTTACTATAGGACTTTATAGTCAAATCTGTACATTTCTGGAAATTCCTTTTTGCAAAGTGATAATTCTTTCAATGAATAAAGTTAAAAGTTATTTTATTTCTTTCCCGGATTTTACATTTTGCAGAGAATTTGCTACACTGTTTTTATACAACAATGAAAACTGCAATTTATTTTTAAAGGTGCAGTATGTAGTTCTAGAGCATTGGGGGAAAAATTGCAAGAATGTGAATCACAATACTCAAAAAATCCAACCTCCTGAGTCTTTGGTCCCTCCTATCCCTCTCAAAGGCCCATCCAATATATGCCTGTGTGCGCTCTGACTTGTGTTGTCTGATTCCGAGGTGAGAAACAAAAGAATCCCGAACGCCTGATCGTAAACGCTCACACCAAAGCAACGAGCAGAGACACAAATCACTGTTTCCATAGTAATGACATACAGTTAGCTAATGCAACATTGCGAATTGTAACAAGCTTGTTTTGGAGGGTGACGCTGTAAGCAGACCTGTATTTTACCTAGGAGTGTGAACGCGAGGTGATTGATAGGCAGGTAGCCCTTACTCCTTGCAAAAAACTCCCCTGATTGATTGGGGACAGGCGGGCGTCCCTAGATTATTTAAAAACTGAATACAGGGCCCAGGGCGCTCCTATATAGCACACCTTCACTCTAAGCGTACGGTTTAATGATATCCTCCAGGAGGTATGTAATAAATGTAAAAAAGACATAAGAAATTGTATTTATTGCTAGAAATTGAAACTTACATACTGCACCTTTAAACAAAGCCTTTCCAGTTTAAATAGCACATAGCTAGATCTCTCTTGATCAATATGTCTTATGACAACTACAGTACAGGGTATAATCCTGAAAATAATGAGCAGTCTCTCACCGTTGTTGCTCTCACAATGTAAGTCTCTGGGACAGAAGGTCCTGGGGGGGAAGGTGAAGCAACACCAGACCCCCCTAACCCTCAAACTACACCAGCTGAATGTCAAACACGTTAACAAGGAAGTCCAGACAGGAAGTGCAATTAAGGCAGGAATCAAACGTGGCCCATAAGGGTCTGTCCATCTCATGCACTCTTCCAAAGGGCTTTTATGTGGCGTCTGGCGTGCTGAGAGAAACGAGGTGCTTTTGACGTTTTACCGGAAAGTGCCCAATGTTGACAACACCAGATTTTAGAGGTGAGTCCGTGTGTTGTTCTTAGACCCCTTTGTACAACAGCATCATTCAAACGTCACACACGTCTTTCTATTGACTTGATGCTTCCTGCCAATGAAGCCATCAAACCTGTCGGTGCCGTCTATACTTTAAAAGAGACGCCGTTTATGAGCCATCAGAATTATATTGTCACTAGTTCTGACAAGAGGTGAGAGGTTTGCAGCTACCATTCCAGACTCTAAACGAGAGACAAATCGTGGCACAAACAGAGCCCCAGACAACCCATACTAGTCATTCTAAAAATGGGACACCAATAAAAAAAACACCAGTCTAGCTTACCCAACTGTGGATTTGTCTCTGTGACCGGCCGCACCATTTTTCCGCAACAGCCTCACAAACACTGTGCAGACCTCACTGAGCTCTATTCGGACCACCACGCCGCCTGACTCAGTGACAGACTGCTGGGGCTGGGGAAACAGACGGTGAGCCGGCACTCTGCTCCGCCGCCGGCCAATCTGACCCAGAGAACTCTGTGCAACAATGTGGGTCTCGTGGCTAAAATAGTCCAAGCTGGCATCAGACAAGCCTGAGTGCCTCTCGCCCTATCCACACAGCATGGTCTCTCTTCGTTGTCCTGTTTCAGTCAAGGTGGCCAGCTCTGCTGTGTGTTGTTATCCACCGTCCTATTCAGACTGAATTTTGGTAGTAGAGGTGCAGGGGGGAAGGGGGAGTCTCGTCCCATATGCTCCATGTGTTAAGCCTGCCAGTCAGAGGAGGAGACGGGGATGGGTGATGAAGAGACAGGCATATGGACTGATTTGTGCATGCATGTGTGTGCGTGTGTTTGTTGGTGTCCATACCAAGGTTGTCCTGTGTGTGTGTGTGTGTGCGTGTGTGTGTGTGTGTGTGCTTGTGTGCATGCCGTTTGTTGTGTGAACATGTGGTGTGTGTTGTGTGTGTGTGTGTGTGTGTGTGTGTGTGTGTGTGTGAGTGTGTGTGTGTGTGAGTGTGTGTGTGTGTGTGTGTGTGTGTGTGTGTGTGTGTGATACATGAACCGTGGGCATGTGTGACATTATTGGATCTAGGAGATTAGGAAGGTCTGGGCTAAACTGAAACCAACACTTTCAAAGTAACAGGGGAGCCATCAAGGGGAGACATTTAGGTCAGCACTCTGAACCTTCGGTGGTAGACATCTCTATGGCTTGGTCGAGGCTCTGTGTACATGGTGATTTCCTCCTAGCTCAAAAAGCATTAAGCTGGAAGGTGAAAGACCTTGAAAGGAAAATTGCTTGAAGGGAACTTATAACAATCCATCAACACATGATGTGGCACCAAACAGCAGACACAAGTAGCCTAGAGACTCAATAGATCACACCGATGATGAAGTACAAACCAGGAATCCCAAATAAATTAAATATCTCCTCCCAATGCAGTGCTAAAACACAACGGAACCCTGATGATCCATTTGCACATTATCATTCACAAACCACCTCACTGGACCACATTAAATGGGTGGCCAGGCCAGCATTAGATGTTAGGATCTTCTCCCCTTTAGACTTAGTCAGGGAACGCTATAAATAGAAGCAATCCTCTCAGGTGGACAGCAGGCCAGACAGTGACATAGTGCCCTAGCCACACCAAGATGACCAGCCGCGCTTCCATCTAGATTGACCCGGCTCTCTCTCTCTGTCTACCCTCCTCACCTTTCAAACCTAACTAACACTCTGCTCCCTCAGCACGGCGTTTGGATATCCGTGCCCCCTTGACCGCTCCTGACAAAAGGACAATTAGGGAAAGCCTTAAGCTGTGAGAGACACGGGGGTCAGAGAACAATCGCCTGGTTGTGTGGCTAGATTGGGGTCAAGGGAGGTCACTTCTCTAAGACAAACTCCTGCAAAATAACTGGAAGACTCAGCCATGGAACAATCTGCCTGTGTCTTTTTAAGACTCGTAGCCCGTCTCTGGAGGAAGGTAAGAAATTCCCTACCTCTACATGGTTTAAAAGGCTAAACTGGGCTGGTAGCTATACAAATGGTAAGCCCGATGGATCCTCATTAAACGTTTAGTTTGTTTTTTGTACTTTTATTATGGTCTGAATTCTTGATCGAATTAAAGGTGCAGCGGCGTGGAAAGGGAGAACAAATGGCTCCCCTGTTGTTCTCTGAAGGCATCCCGTTTGTCTTAGACAGGACAGCGGCGTCAAAGTGTGTGGGGGGGGGGGGGTTGTATTACAATGACCCCTCAACTTCTATGGCCTTTGATCTCTTCATTAACACACCCTTGAGGGAAATTGAAATGCCCCGAGGGACAGGCAAAGGGGTAAGGGTAGCGATGCTAAATTTCCCAAGACACACAGAAATACGTTCGACATGTCAGTTGTGACAATGTGATATCCTATAATATTTCCACATGTCTACCACTGGCCATATAAGGCAGTTAGCAGGGAGGAAGCACTGGGGTCTTCCTAAAAATCCGGCCCCAGAGCCTCTTGCCCACTTCTGGGTTGCTCCCTGCGGGGCAGTGCTGCAGCATGTGGGGCCCACATGACAAGACAGGGCAACCCATTACTTCACCACATCAGGAGGACCACAGCTGCTTAACAACTGCTACCCATGACCAATAGTTGTGTGTGTTAATAGGTGTGTGTTTGTGTATGTATTAGTGTGTTTGAAGGTGTATGTGTCTGCCAGTGTGCATGTGTCCTTGCACAGTAGGTTTGTGAGGACGTGTCAGTGTACATGTGTAACAAGGCAATGGATACAGGGTCTCTTCAATTCAAATAATGAACCTTTTATCTGTTGTCTTCCTGTTTCAGCGCAACAGCCGTTTGCCTCGTAAGCTACCTCGTACGCTACCTCGTACGCTACCTCGTAAGCTACCTCGTAAGCTACCTCGTAAGCTACCTCGTACGCTACCTCGTAAGCTACCTCGTACGTATGCCGGCCAGTCAGCTTGAGTGCATGGCTTGTGGCTCATGTTTCATGATAGAAAGACATAGATGGAGCGTATTTGTTGTGTGTGCCACCCTCAGTGCCGAGCCCAGGCTGAGACATCCATAAGGTCAGTGGCCACTCCTTGTCCCTGTGGCTGCGGGTTACTAATATCTGGCTATGGCCTCGTTTGGCTGTGAGAGGGAAAGGAAGCTAGCGGCTATCATGGTGCCCTACTTTCATAGAGGCTTTGTAAACTGACCTGCTTTAGTAGGGCAGGAAACATGATAACAAGCATATTTAATCCACGACGGAAGTGAGTGAGTGAGTGAGTGAGTGAGTGAGTGAGTGAGTGAGTGAGTGAGTGAGTGAATGAGTGGGAGGGAGGGAGGTAGAGACAGATGTTGCGTCTGACACAGTTAGAGTCAAATTGCAGGTTGTACCCTGCAATCACACGAAAGCATGGCTGAATACAAAATCCACAAAAATAAATGTACCAGATAAGCTCGAATGCATCTTTGTTCTCCCCAAATCACAGTTTCTGTTCCCTTTACTTCAGGTTAATGAAGCACACATGGTAGAGATGTCCGTTGATTTAGTCAGGTATTGTTATATTAGCCCAGACACCTCTCTGGTGAACTAAGCTCCATGGACAGAAAAAGCTTCAAAGCCATGTTCTCGCTTTCTCTAATGAACCCAGATGTGCGAAGCGCCCAACACGAGTCCGATTCATCAAACCACATTTTGCAGCTGTTGCTGCGATCAAACACGCACGCCCCACATCCCCCTCCTTTCCCAACCCACACACAGTAACACTTCTTTGAAATTCACTAAATTAAAACACTTTTGGGGCAGGCTGGGCCGGCCGGATGGTGTTTGATTACCCAGAGGGTACTACTTTCCTGACAAAATCACTGGGCTCCAGGCCGAGCGGGTCGGCATGTCCCCTACTAGAGAGTTCCAGCTGTGGGGCCTGGGGCGCAAAGCCGCCGGGATGCAGCCGAGTGCTGACAAGGAAAGTACCTAACCAGCAGACACACGTGTGTATCTATGTGGTCTTCTTAAGATAAAGGGAGAGAGAGAAAGAAAGATGTAGAGAAAGAGAGAGAGAGAGAGAGAAATTCAGAGAGAAACAGATGGAGAGAGAGACTTGCAGTGCTGAAACTTACATCATCTACAAGATGCACACATGCACCCATTACACACACACACAAACACACACACACACACACACACACACACACACACAAAGAATCCACAGCGGAGCAGTAAATCAACATGCACTGGTCATCATCTGCTGTCTAGTCATAAGTCTCCTGTATCCGGCCTTGACGAGAGACCTTCCACAGGGGAGGACCGCGAGTCTAGAGCATGGAGCTGATGTCATGGTCTACTGGCTCATCTGCTCCCTCACTCACTAACAATCACAGGACAGTGCATGTGGGAGGAGTTGATACCTCACGTTGCCTTATTACAGTTGTTCAGCTAATGCTTTTATCCAAGTAAGTTTCAAATAGTTAATTCAGTATAGGAAGGTTGAGAAAACCACAACTTTGGTAGTCCAACAAGTGTTTCCTTTTTAACAATTGCCTAGCAAATAATACAGGTAGCATAATACAGGCAGCTTCTGAGGTATAATTATTTTCAGCAAAGTGTCCCACAAAGCAAAGCTCTCTCTCTTTCTTTATCTCTGTCCCACATCCATATGGGGAACACATCTGAACAACTACAAACACAAAAATAGCACTGTCTTTACAGCAAAATGTTAAACGTTTCCACACTCAAAATCTAGGCCATGGTTCAAACAGCACCAATAAATTGATCATTGATACAGCCAGAGGAGAGTGCTGCATTCAGAGTCTGACACCAAAAGTCATCATTACCTGCAATCCCTCTCCCTCATGTTCAGTTTGGGGCCCAGATAAGAGGGGCCCTCTTGTAGGCCCTTCGGTCTGCTCACAGTGCCCGGGTACAAGACCAGAGAGAGGAGGGTGGGGGCTGGCTCCTGGAGGTGAAGAGGCCTGAGTCTGAAGTCTGCCTCCAAGCTAGAGGTCTGGTGGTTTTACCCTTTCTCTGGTTGTTCTCTCCATTTACCCAAAGCATCCGTCCAATTCTGTATCTGTAACTCCCCCCCCCCCCCCCCTTAAATGGTTTCGACCTCCCTATCCCCCTCTTTCTTTGGCTGTCCCTCAGACATACAACCTGTTGCATCCAGAAAGCCAGCCCCTAATGCTGCTCCCTCCCCTTTCTGCTCTGGCATCTGGCTTCGTAATGGAACATCCGGGCTTGGCTGAGAGAGGACGAACGAGAGCGGCTCGGAGCTCAGCATTAATTCCAGGGAGGGTAATGACGGTGGGATCCCCAGAGCTGCAGGCCCTGCCTCTGCTGCTGGTGGTGGGTATGGTAGGGCTTGGAGACTTGGGTGTTGACCCTAGTCAGTAAGGGGCTGGACTATGTGACCCACATCACCACACAAAGCCGCATGATCTCCATCTCCTCTCCTTAAGAGCTCAACTCAGCTGGATGGGGAGGGTGTGTGTGTGTGTGTGTGTGTGTGTGTGTGTGTGTGTGTTTAGCCCTGTTTAAGGCCACCAGTGAGTAAATGACCAGTCACAAGAGGAATGCTGACCTGATGATCTAGAAGACCAGAGTGAAAACAAAGAGAAAAATAACTCATGCCCAAACACAGAAAAAGCCTCACACACATACACACACAAATACAAGTGTGTGTGTGTGTCCGTGTGTTTTGTGTGCATGTCTCTGCTTTCTGCAGGCCAAGGCTAAAGCCAGGGTTTGAGTTATAATCTGAGCTTTGTGGGGGTCTCTAACGTTAGTAGCAGAGATAAAAAAATAATAGCTTAACCGGTGCACTGTATTGGCGACCCCCACAGATGTATGACTTCACTGCTTTTACCCCTCCTTATGGGAGCTCAGCTCCCATTGGCTCCCCCATAACTCCAACCCTGGCTAAAGCACAGTCAGCTAGTGGCTCATTTTCACTGACCATTGTTTTAATCATAATTCTACTCTACATTCAACCCTTTAGCCAGCCAGTAAGCACTAACAAGCACAAAGCACCCGGAGACACTGAAACACACATACAGACACACACACACACACACACACACACACACACACACACACACACACACACACACCTTCTCTTCATCCCTGCTGTGGCTTGTAGAGACTACGCCTCCCTGGAGTGTGTCTGGCTCCACTGCCTGTTCTCTGATGTGTGTGTGTGTGTGTGAGTGTGTGTGTGTGTGTGAGTGTGTGTGTGCGAGATTCAATGAGGTGCCCTAACAAGGAGCACGTTAGTGTTCCTCCACATTTTAGCAGAACACCTTTGTTCTCCGGCGTGTATCATAAAAGGCCCAGCATCAAACACACATTGTCATCACTCACATAACACTCCATTCCGTGTTTGTCCAGTTCTTTGTAAAACGGTTTGCTTTAGGCTGTAGCGGTCTCCATGGCTTGGTGGCTGTTATACTCTGCTTAGGTTTTCTTAGCACTGACTGCAAAGTCATTTGTCAAACGCAAACCTGATTTCGATGCTGTGTCATCATTCACCAACCGACACTTAATTAGCAATGATCTAATCAATTGATGCCTGGGGTTAATTGCATCAAGTTTATTTAGGAAATTGGACGGTCACTTACATAATTTGAGGGTTGTGTTTAAAATGACAAATTCATGGACTGGGTTGGGAATATTTCCGTATTTTGATATGGAACTGGCGCAAAGACCCTAATCACTCAGAGTTTAATATGATTTCATTCAACCAGGAGGGGCAGTTAAATTATGAACAAACTGTTGTTTTTAAAGGAGAACCTGACCATGAGAGGTTCTGTGAGACAATACCAGGATTATTTTCACTATCCCTGGAAATGAAGAAGCACATAGTTTCCATCTGATTCATTACATATGAATCAAATTCATTCATATTTTGCTATTATTTTACTGTAATATTTATTGTAAAGCACCTTGTAACCATATTTTGAAAGGTGCTATATATATAAAGTTATTATTAGTGTTATTATTATTACACAATAATATTCAACCTTCATCAGGAAAGAATTGTGAATATGTGTGGGTGTCTACTGTCATCAACGGAGTTGCATGTGTGTGTTTATGGGTGTGTGTGTGTGTGTGTGTGTGTGTGTGTGTGTGTGTGTATTTGTGTGTGTGTGTGTGTGTGTGTGTCCAAAAGGGAATACCCACTGGGGAATCGCAGGGAGACATCGTGGCTTACTGTGCTGGTTCCGGGACTGACTTTTTGGATAATCTCTTGATTGAACTGAACACACACACTCTCACGTCCAATCTGCCACTGGGACAGTCACCCTCCATTACTCGCGGCCATGTCAATAAATTCATTCACTAAGGTCCAAGTACATGTGTACTCAGCAGGTCACCACTTACTCATACTCAGGAGCCACTTCCCAAAGAATGGAATGCAGCCGCTAATTTCATCATGAATTGTGTATCATTTGGGCTCGGTATTTGCGTAAAAACTGTCTCAAGGACCAATACACAAAAAATTATGTGCTGGTGATATGCCAGCGCAAGCATGGCAATAATGTTTTGCTGCTGAGTGGAATTTTTCCCTGATTTCAATGATCAATTTGGCAAGCTATAACTGTTGTCTTTGAGCCAAGAACACAGTAGGCAGGACAATGGCAGAGAGAAAGAGATTTTCTTCATTTGTAGACCGCGAGCAGCGAGTGCAGAGGCCCTCCTCAAAACTTCAGGCAAAACATTTAACGTGACAGCGAGAAACCATATTTGAAATGTATAATTAATAGTTGTGAAAAGTTGTAAACTTGTTGGTAAAGTTGTTAAATTACAATGTAAAAAGACTGAGACTTCGCCATCCCTGCATGGACCAAGGGGATACATCGTTTTCGGGGGTTCTGTTAGGAGGGGCCACACAAAATCTTTATGTTCACCTGCTTCAACCAAACCAAACACAACCCCAAAGATCACAGCTCAGTAGGAGCTACAGCAATCAATCACAATTTCAATCAAAGCTGACCAATTGAGAATCTATTTGATGTTTTTTTAAGCACATAATGGAATCACCAGTCCCATTGTCACTCCACACAAACACACGCGCGCGCACTTGGGTTGTCGCCAGACGTAGAGTCACCCTGGCAAAGCCAATAAGAAAAATCCATCTGGCAGTGGGGCACGCACAATGTCTGTCACCATGCACCAATCCCAGATAAGCTTTTATATATCGGTCCTTTTGTTAATGGAATTTCACAATGTCCCCTTTGCCTTGCTGGCAAGACTCTGCGGCCTCTCCTATAACGCAATCTGATGATCCACTATTGCAACCACAGTTTACTTTTACTTAAAGTGGAGGGCATGCATGTTCAGAGGCAATTTATTGCTTCCTGTCTGGGACTGAGAGAATAAAGAAAATATATGATATACAGTATAAGGCATGTTAAGCTAATGTCTAGCGCTAATAGACTATAAACAAACAGGAACCAGCAGTTATGATTGCAATTTGGGACAGATTCATTCAGTCCTGTGTTTTTAGGATGTTTTGGGTTCTTGTCTATCTTATATATGCCCAGAGAATGGAACGCACAAGCCAGATCACTTTAAATGTTATCTAAATGTAGACTTTGTCTTTTGGCTTAACTACTAATAAAAATCAGTAGGGTGATGCAGAAACAGGTTCAAACAGACTTCATCAACTCACAAAAGTAAGTGTGTGTGCAGCAAACTTAAAAAGAATGCCTTAATGAAAAGATTATACAGTGACTGGTAGAGGCCTAATTTTCTGGCGTCCACCTCTTAAGAGTGTGTGGCCTGCCAGCTGGGTATCTTACTATAACATGTTTCCTAACTTTCACCACCCAAAAATTTGAAATATTAAAAATTTGTTTTACTGCAGCATCAGACAATATTAAGCCATACCATAAACATAATGAAGATCTTATGAATATATTTTCTCTGTTTAGTCTATCTTTCCAACATTGCCTTAACATGGCAACAGAGCATTAAAATATGAAGCAATTTTCTTTTCCCCCAAATGAGAAGATAAGGAGCCCATATACCCTGGGTGGGACATATAAGCTGCATAAGTGATGTAGAGAACGGCTATCTCCTAATAGCGTTGTCCATTTCCTTGAAGAAATAGGCAGCGGTGCTGACTCGGGAAATCGTATGCAATGTCGTCACACCTCGATGGGTACGGAAAAGAAAGGGGCGAAGGGGAGATTGACAAAGTAGAGGTTGTTCTCACTGCTGTTTGAGAAACAGAGAGGGAGCCGTGTTTGGCCACTTCAGGCTTTTCTCACTTTGAAAGCTGTTAGGTGCAATTCACCTCCCCGCTCCTTGTTCAAGGACGAAGGAATTTGGAAGCAGCCAACGTGGAAAGAGCGTCGCAAGGGGCAGGGGCAAAAAAGGGCTGACACACAGTAAACACCATTAATCAATGGATTTGCTACTATTACGCAATCTCTGCACTTTTCCATTAATGGCAAAAGGTCTCAGGGCGTGGGAAAAGGCCAAAGGGAGTTGTCATATTCATCCTCCAACACCAAAACAGCCTTTGGCTGAATGCTGCCTTTAGGCTGTTACCTGGAGAAGTGCTGCTGCAGGGAGACCATCTGCGCCTGTCCCAGCTCCGACTCCTCTGTCACTTCCCGAAGACGCTTCTCACTGTCCAATCGAAGGCGTCGCTCTTCTTCTAGCTCGTGAATCAGCTTTTCTCGCTGCAAAAGAGTACAATGGTGTTCACTTTCTTTTTGGGAGTTTTATGAATACAGAAAAACACTGTGATGAAACAGTATGTAAAAACTAAACGCTGATTGATGATGTTTAGCAAATGGGTAAATCTAGGATCACAATCCAGCACAATCATATATTTAAAAGCATCATCAACAAAGACACAGACTGGCTTTGACAAGTATAAAAAAAAACTTTCATGAAATCACAGTTTATGAAATGTAGTATTTCAGCTACACAGAAACATTCTGCTGAAGGTATTGCTATAAATGCAGTAGTTGCTGAAAAGGCTATTAGCCCAACTGACACATTGGACCTAAAAGCTTGTCCTGGCCCTCACACCTTAACAATCCAGTCATTGTGTTCTCCTCACCAGTGTTTGAGTCAGCCTGTCTCCACAGCCAAAGAGGGCTGTGACGAACTAACTGTGGACAGTCCACAATAGGTGCTGGTTTTAGTCCCAGACAATCTGAGTGCTTTTTCTCTCTGCATTTCTAATTGGATTCGGTTTTGTTCAACATTCTCACAAGCTGCGAGCCCCAGAAGAAATGTCTGCCTTCACCTCAGAGTTGGCATCAAAGAGTCTGTATGCTGTGTATTTCCCGGCCAATTCCTTGGGGAATTGTATATTCTCCCAGACATTTACTATAATATTTTGTCAGGTAAGCTGTAATGATGAAGATGATGTATGACATTGATTGGAAGAAGTAAGAAGACAACAGGTGATAACAGTCATGTAAATGTCTTTGAATGCTTCTCCAAAGCTTTTATTTAAACTACCATTGCCAGTCAGCTATAAGAGTAAATTGTCTGATAAGTTTTATCTGCCAACTTTTTCCGTGAACGTAAAGAGATTGAGTACCTGAGAGAGATTTAAGCACATACAAGTATTTTTTCTAGTAACACTCATGCCTCTAGAACATGCCCCTACTGCACAAGCAGAATGACAGTGAAATTCTAGTTACTGACAGGTGAATAAAGGTAAGGTTTTCCTCAGTAGGGCTCTCCTGGGTGTTTAAAAAAGGCTTCATATGCAAATATGTATTCTAACATAGGATACTAAGCTAGGCAACTCTAAATAAATTGAAACTTTGAAATGTTCATTTCAACATTGTGGCACCTTCTTCGGTTGACTGCTGGCACTCTGCAGAGCAGCACAACCAGCACTGCAGGGACATCTAGTGGTCAAACGAATGTCAGACAATTCTTGGTCAAGTTAAAGGCTTAACACACATTTGGTGTGCAAAAACATAACAAAAATCTAATTGTGATAGTCACAGGCAACTGCAGCAAACCTACACAAAACATGGCTTGAATCATAAACAGATAAGCCAACACAAAGATGCTTTTTGAACGCTTAACATCTCTAGAGGATTCCCCATAAAATGCCAATGAACCGAACCCAACCCATAAACCACCATGTTTGCCTCCTGTGTGACTTGGCAGAACATCCTCCTCTCCTCTCTACATCGATGTGCGCGTCGGTGAAAAAAGTCCTATTAAACCCTAGCCACCACTAAACCAGCCCCTGGTCTTCAGCACACTCATAAATCCAGGGCTACTATGTGGAGCGTCTTTTACACACCGGGGAGTCCCCTCCACCCACCAGGAGTAATGGCTGCAGTAAATCAAGTGCTACAGAAAGAAACATAAACTACCACGGCCCGCTGCCAAGCGCTGGACCAGAACCACTCTAAGAACAAAACGTTAGAACACCATCAGAAAATAGTCTAGGTCTAAATAAACTAGGTTGCTGTACTGAAGGTCTTATATTCAGTGTTACCCAAAGACTGTTTAACCTTGGTCTGGTCCATATCAGAAAAACAGTTACATGGTACACACTCAACCCATGCCATCTTCTGTGCAACCACAAAAAAAAAAAAGCATTTTAATATTTAAAGCAAACCAAAATAAGTGTATTTGATGGTGTGCACTGGTTTGGCTTGACCTCACACGTAAAAGAAACAGTAGTGTTACATCCCTGAGGTTTGTTAAGCCACGTCTCCCCACAAACGCCCAGGGCTCAACCCATAATATATACTCTAACCAAACTGCTCCACGTCCGTGGAACCACCGCCTTGCCAACACATTCAATAACAACTTGGATTTACAGCCGGCATCTCAGTAAAATGCCTTCAACTGCCTTTGTTCAATTTATAATTTCAGCAATTTTACAAGGCTTTACAGGGCTTGGGGCAGTTAAATTCTACATTACCATTTGTTTATGTTGCCAGAAAGCCCAAGCAATACATTGCACCATTTTGCAGTTGAGGAATTAACGTCTGTGTAGAGACTTTATACCCATGCTACTACAGGCTTTGTTTGGTGATGAGAAAGTATGCTGATTGAAAGCACATTCACCATGGTTTCACATACAGTAGCATACCATGAAATAAAAACAGAAAAGGACAAGATCTCTCAATGAAAATGGGTTTGGCAGCTTTCTGGGAGAACCTTGGTCTCATCTTAATGCAGAGATTGAGAGCAGATTATCCCCTACACTGATTTCTCTATCACGTCAGTTTCAAACCCATGCACTTCTCTCTCTTTCCTGTAGATGACTCCCCTTCCCAAGAGGAAACTGACAGATTTTCCTAGCAAAACAACTTACAACGTTGTAAAGTATACATAAAAAAATTGTTCGGTTCAGCAACATATACAATCTAAATTATTGTATGAATGATCATATGGCATTAGCTTTAGACCAGTATTTACTATGTGATAGAAAATCTGAGTATGCAGTCTATGTTTCAGGCTTATCTTTGACCTCAGCCAGTCCTCCCCTCTTCTCATAGAGGTAGGATTACTGATAATCTCTGTCCCACTGAAATAGGACTACGCAATGTACATACTGCACATTCAAAGATATCTTGTATGAGGCTGAAATAGTTTTTTCCCATTGCATTCACAAAGCATTGAAAAAATAAAAATAAATCACATTTCAGTGAAATACACATATTTCTAGGCTCTGTTGTTCATAAGTAAGGTTGTGCAACAAGCAACAGTCTATGGACCTTGTCCTGTGTAATTGAACAGCATTAGAGGATGTAATGTTATTCAGCACAGACCTCTCCAGTGAATTACTGTGGCAGTCTAAACCCCCTGGTACCAAGGCTTGATCCTCAGAGGCTTCTAAATTAATTAAGCACTACTGCCTCTGTCTCCATTGTGCTCCCAATGCAGTGTTGCATTCACAAAAAGGGAAGGCCAATGCGAGGTTATCAAAGAAAGTGCATGTGTAAATCTCCGATTCTACATGCCTTTGTGACTGTAGAAGTGTACATCCCTGCCTGGGTTTGTAAGACATTGGGGGGGAGATGCTCAATTGTTACATAGGGCAGGCTGAGTCGGAGTGCCTGGGCCTGGCTAATCAAGAGGCCTGCAGCGGACTGTGGGCCTACTGCTAGGCAAACACCAGGGACACACTGCCCTACACAGTACACAGGCCTCCGCCGTCATTAATAAAACATGCTGTGGGGCTGGCATCTCCTCATGTCTGTGTGTTTGTGTCGGTGTGTTTGTGTCGGTGTGTGTGTGTGTGTGTGTGTGTGTCTTGGGGGAGGGGGGGTGCATAAGTGAATGAAGACTCTCTTCGTTTGGCCTACAGCCACATAATGGTGTCTGGGCAGTTGGAATGTGGAAAACGTGCAACATTTGATATTTTATTTGGGGAGGTGGGGAGGGGGGGGGGGCTTTTATGGATATTCAAACATAATGTTTTACAACATGCTGTTGTATTGATTAGATGTACATTATGTCTTTTTAGACAGACAACTTGAAGGCAGATGAATTTCGATTTCTATTAGCATAAAATCTGAATGTTTTAGCAGTTTCCGACAAGTCTTATTTTAATCTGATCCAGTCTTTACTAACCGACTCAAGTACATTGCCCGAAAGGAAATTGTGTTCATCGGAGCACAACTATTCACTAAGATTACTTATCTCCAAAATATGTTGGAGACCAAACAACGTGTTATTTTCTTGGAATCACAACCTTGTGTCCCTCAGGGGCCCATCAATTGAATTAACGCTGAGGGCCAGAGCTACACTGGAGTGTATTTTGGCTGTCACACAGCCTCAGGGGCCACTGCACACACACATCCCTGGATATGCAAAATCTACCGAG
Organism: Galaxias brevipinnis; assembly: GCA_036023535.2. Lineage (NCBI taxonomy): Eukaryota > Metazoa > Chordata > Actinopteri > Galaxiiformes > Galaxiidae > Galaxias > Galaxias brevipinnis. The sequence goes on along the minus strand of JAVQIZ010221696.1, from coordinate 1,692 downwards.
TGGGTCATTTATCATTGCCAAGGGACAGCCACGAACAGACACACACCAGCGTGCATGCACACACACACAAGCGTGCATGCACACACACACACATGCGCACATATTACGCTCTCCTTCTATGACTTGCTCTCTCACATACACACATAAACACACCCTGTCACTATTTCTTTCATTCTGAAACACACACACACACACACACACACACACACACACACACACACACTAAGCACCACATGTGTTCCTGAGACGCTTTCTGAGAGGGCCAGTGTGAAGATGCGATTTGGGCCCGGCTGTCAAACTGCCGTCATCCACTGAATGTAGGGGCACGCTGGGGACCCCCTTCACGGCCTCCTCTCCCTGTCCGTTGCTGATAAGCCCCAATCTGCAGAGACAGCACCTGAGTCCACTCGGTCCCCAGACCTCCAGGCTGTCACACACACTTCAAACAGCTGTCAGGGGGCTTTCAGGAGGCTCCCTTGACACAAGGAACCATCACAGAGTCCAGCTCCACACTGGAAACCAATACACTGTTCTCACTGTTCATAATGTTGTTGTTAAACGGCCAAGGGGGAAAGGTCTTTAAGTTACTCAAAACCTATAGCATTGCCAATAAATTAAAAAAAAAATTCAGCTAAGTTATTTGTTTTGTGAGAAAAAATATTTCTTGGTCACTGCAAAGACACATGGACGGGAACAAACAATGTATTAACACTGATCAGTTTGCTCTAAACTAACTTTGCTTTAACTTTACAAATGACAGTTGGAACTCATTATTTAGTCCACCCTGATAAAAAGACATACTTTAATATTTCCTCTCTCATCTATTTTTAAGAGGTTTAATTGTCCATCGATGGCAATCGATTTGTAGATTATGTTTGTCTATTTCTCATTGGAGACTGCCTTTATTTTAACCACAAGCCAAATTATGCAGCACTCAGTCTTGGCGCCATGATCGTACACTGTCTCGTTTAGTGTCTGTATCCAATTCACATCTACTCAGGCTTGCCCCTTATCTTTTCTACATTGATCGCATTATTTGCACTGTTGCATTTTCACACTTGAATGCTATGGAGTCAGTCACACAATCAAAGATTAAAAAAGTGAAGGCTGATGCAAATACAATCCACATGCCAGCCTTTTCCATTTTCGCTTTGCTGAAGCGTGATCCAATCAAACGCATTGTAATCAATCCAAACACAGGAAGAAAAACATGTGTGCATGTCCAATAGTGTGCGTACATGTGTGAGATGAGAGAGGGGGCGCTTCATTATTTTCATATCAAGCCTGCGTAACCGCGGCGTGTTCTCGAGAAGCCAAAAGAAAAAGAAAGCCTTGCTTCTCACAAAGTGCCGCCTTTATTTTCCCACCCTGTTTAGACAGCCCTTTCCAGTGGTCATAATCTCACCCGGTGAATTGAAATGGCCTTTGAATGGACAGGCAACACCGCTCTGTGACAGCCACAGTTCTGCCTTTACAAGCACTGACAGGAAACCCAGCATCCTGCCCCACCAATGACTCGGGCTGTTCTCCAGTAGGACCTTCATAAGAGTGAGGGGTAGCACGGCGCACCCTTGCCCTGTGCTCCACCTCTGTGCTCGGGGGGCGGGGGGGGGGGGGGGGGGGGGATAATTCCCGGGGCAAAAACCTACATTCCGGCCCGGAATGACAGAGCCAGATTGGGCGGGGTTGGGG
>JAVQIZ010221686.1:0-11314 GCA_036023535.2 Galaxias brevipinnis | reverse complement strand
CATAGGAGGGGAAATGCAAAGCAAATGTAAAAGGAAATGTAAAAAGCAATAAAGAAATGTAAATAGGAAAGTAAATAATAGGGGCTATAATACAAAGGAAAATACAATCCATGGCATTTAATTTTTGTTTTGAGTCATTTATTTATTTATTTTTAATTTTGGCATCTTTGGTCCTCCATACAACTCTGCATTGGGTCCCATGATGAGTGCCTTTATAAACGTAGTTTATCTTTAGTTACCTTTACTTTAACCTTAAATCCGAGTCACAATTGGGTTGTACATTGTCACTGCAGGTAACGAATGATTTGCCTGTGTGTATGAAATGTGCTATACAAATACATTTCATTTGAAATTTGAACGTAAGAAAAAGTGTTACATGTAAGCCTTGCTTTACGACAGCTAGCTAGCTAACGCGATAGTGGAATGAAATAATCTCCACATTGCATGTAAAATCAATACCCATCATAGAGATAGAACACCTCTAGTGTTCCATCTCTGTGATACCCATTGCATTGGTAGTTTGTTGCAACCACAAATAAAAGTTAGTTTGCTTCCTAATTTGAAAATTCTTTAGTTCAACTGATACATGTTGTGCTATTCAATGTTAGCTGTATCTAGAAACTAGACGTTTTACATAGACTACTGTTGCATTATGCCGTTGGTTTGCAACCGAGCTAGCTATTATGAGGCTATCCCTGACCGTCAACTCGTGCATAACGTTCGTTACTCTTTCCAGACAGACCGTTTCATGACGCTATGTAGAGCAAACCTGTGAACACAACATCCACCTATGAATGGATAGCGTGCAAAACTTACTTTCCGACTGATTCTGCCAGTGCTCCTCCTTTTCGTCAAGTACTTGTTTCGCTTTTCCTTTTCTCGACTTTCGAAATCCAAACCTCTACATAGTGACCCAACACCAGCCCCAATGACTAAAGACTGGTGGAAACAATAACAAACGAGCAGTGCACCCTCCTGTTTACTAGTCTATCTATGCCTACGAGTGTTTTAAACTTCCTGTCCCAAGCTGCACTCTCTTGTATGGAGGCGTAAAGCGCCCAATATTCAAATGAAAAGTCAAACTCGAACATGATAAAGCAAAAACGGGATTGCAATTTCTATTTCAATTATGTGTGCATAATCAGGAACATAATTCAAAGCCAAATGCAAAACATTTGTTTACATTTACATTTTCATGTTGGTGTATGGACATTGTTGTTAGGTCCACCAATGTTTTGTGCAAAATTTTAAATGAAAAATAAATGTCCATATTAATTTTGGTTCTACATTTACACAATGACCGTGTAACATTGCACTTTACAAAGTAAACGCTCAAATAAAAAATGAAATCAATATTCAGTAGCTATTTCATTTCCTTTTAGTAATTGCATTATTTGTAAAAAAAAAAAAAAAAAAGTTAAAATTGTAATGTGCATTTTGGCGATGATCCGATCTTAACTTTTGCACCCATATTGGATTCTTCCTTTTCAGCCACAGATAACTTTTTCGGCAACATCTGACACAGCTTTTAAGACCTGGTGCATATATTTCACTAACTCTCATCTATTACTTCTTCCCGTAGCACTGTTCGCTCTACAAAATACACAATTTGATGCACGTTTGACCAGAGTAATAAATCTGGTCTTAAATTGGTTGTTGCAATCTCTGATGGGACTAGTACTGGTAGCATGAACTGAGAGCTGTCAGTTGTTGGCCGACATCTCATCTGGTAGTATAATTAAATGTGTTGTGACAATTCACAACAGTAGCTATATGGCCTGGCCATTTTTTTCTTGCTGTACCAAGGGCGCGCTCAATAACTCATTTCAACTCCGCCATCGTCTCGAAAAGTTCGATCTTGGCCCAGAATGTAGAAACGCAATCGAGTCAAGTTGATTACTTGACCTCCACCTCTGAAACCGAAGAGTGATTACGCAGAACACATAGACGTCAGAGCCAATTTGCATGGATTTCACACGCTTAGCTACCAAATTATATATTTATTTTGAAAATAATATATTTTTATTTTGAAATTATATATTCAAGTTCACAAATGCCACATGTAGGTTCTTCTCTGTTAAATCTCGATTCTAGAAATAAATATTTAAATTGAAACTATTTATTTATTTTTAGCTAAATCTCCAATCACCATTCACCAAGTGTAAAAAAAATAAAGCTTTTTTTCTCAGATTTATTTCCCAAATTGGATTTAAATGTAGAAAAGCGGCAAAATGTTTTAAGATTTATAAATTATATCTGAAACTATATATTTAACATTTATTTAAATGTTCTTCAGACATTTATAAATCTGAGAAAAAAACACAAGATTTAAATATAATCTGGAGAAAATAATTAGATTTAAGTTAAATCTGGGAAAAAATGCAAATATAAATGTTAACCTTTGTTTTACACTTGGCACCCCATATATTTGTGACAGAAAATCTTAAACAAAATGTGACATTGATAATGATATTTCTTGACAGCCATGGCACCAAAACCACACAATTAAAAAGCTAAAACTTAACTTTACATTTTGGTCAATTGCCACAATTCATATGAAATATATTGATATATTGTACCTGCCTGTAGCGTTATTTATCAGGTCTGTCACGGCCTGGACAATTGAGGGTCTCATTAGATTATTGTTTGCACCTGCTCCCTGTAATCTGGTTAAGTTTTCCTTGCACTTTATTGGTTATTGGTTGATATTTAAGCCCTGCCTTCTCGCTGCATTGATTTCTTTTACTGGCCTCTGCGTATCCTTTGTGTTCCACAAATAATAAAGTATTCCTTCACGTCACCTGCATTTGGGTCTGACTCCTTGCTAACCTGTGACAAGGTCACGTTACAGTGTTGAAGCAAGATTCGCTGATTTTGTTTGTTTTGTCAAGTAATGCCTTCTAGTACACACTACACGAGTAGTAAGATCGCTGGACTGCACTCACTACACGATTGACCTGTTTTGTGATTGGTATTCTTGAAGTAGTTATAATGTTCTTATCGGTGATAAGGGGTCACACATTACAAGACGTTTCAGAAGGAGGAATCGCAGACAAGTCTCCAAACTACGTTTAGTCGTGAAACCACGCGCGAGAAGTGCTGTTACAACTCCTCCCCCTTGTTTTTGTCTTAGAGTCTCATTGGCTGTAGGTCGTCGTTGCTCTCATTGCCGGTCACACACCATTCACACGATAGGATTTGGAATATCCGACGCCACCAGAAATTACACTTGCGAGATATCCAGCCGGGAGTTGTGACGCATCTGCGACTGTCTTAGATCGCATCGTGAGCTGTTCACACTATACGATCGTTGCTCACGAGAGTGCACAACAATATGCCTCCGATCTTGGGCTTTTGTCTGCATTTAAAAAACAGTTGTCGGCGAGCGGAAAATCGGGCTGAAATCATATAGTGTGAAGTTGGCATAAGCTAGCGTGAGTTCAGAGGCATATACTACGAAGCGAGGTAATTGGCTTACCCAGGTAAGTTCGGGAGAAACTTTCTGACGTCGGGGGTAACTTCTCGATTAACCCATACTATAAAAGATGGGTAATTTTTACCTGAGGTATGTTGTCATAGCAATTTACACTGCATCTCTAAACTGCTCTGAGCAGCTTATGTTCGTGGTTAACTCGAAGTTAACAGTAATAAGACGCCCTGTAACGCTGTAGTCGGGAAAATTGCGCTGCGTACAGCGCTGTAAAACTGCTGGAGTGGACACAAATATGTTTTTGTCGGCACTAGTTTAGTCATCATTCAAAATGAACACTTGGATTCACAATACATAGCCTAAGTGTTAATGCATAGGCTACATAGCTCTTGCCAATTCAAAGTTAGCTTCCAAAAAGTGTATTGGTCTAACGAGAAAATATTTAACTTTAACAGTACGTATAACAGCCTAATATTATATATACGCTTTATATTACATTTGTATGGCTAATGTGTTGTGATTGGTAGGTCTATTTAGACAGAAACATTTAATTAGTGCTATTCCAAAGTGTGTGTGTGTGTGTGTGTGTGTGTGTGTGTGTGTGTGTGTGCATGCGCTTGTACTTTAAGCCACCCTTGCATAAGTCATGAAGCACCCCACTTTGGCCACCCCAGTCAAAAACGTCTGGACAGGCCACTGTAATTAGGTGCTGTGTAGTTAGTCAGCTTTAAATGTTTATCTATATGCACTTGGTACATGAAAGTACAAAAACTGACTAACTACTCTTTGAAAACATTTTTGAGTGCCTGATACAATTAAAACCATTATGTCAAACCAATCAAACTGGAAATGCCCAGTTAGTTTACTGCAAAACCACTACAGTTCAATGGAGCAAACAAAATCTTACCCATCACAAACTGAAATGATTCAGTCTATCGAATCCACATAGACCACAGGCTACAAACTGAAATTATTCAGTCTATTGAATCCAGATAGACCACAGGCTACAAACTGAAATGATTTAGTCTATTGAATCCACATAGACCAAAGGCTACAAACTGAAATTATTCTGTCATATTCAATAAATGAGAACAAACAATCTTGAACAGGCCAAGTGGTACAATAGATTTTCAAGTAATAACGTTGAGATACAATACGGTGGCTCAGTGATTAGCACTGATGCCTCACAGCAAGAAGATCCTGGGTTCGAACCCTGGACAATCCAGCTTCTTTCTGTATGGAGTTTGCATGTACTCCCTGTGTTTGTATGGTTTTCCGCCGAGTGCTCCGGTTTGCTCCCACCACCATAAAAACATGTCAGTGTCCTGACCGAGGCACTGGCATAGATAGTTGGTCAATTGTTAAGTTTGCTTCATTCAGAATTTGCAAACAATATGTCCTGCATGGTTTATAATTTTAACTAGCGTTGTTGAAAAAACGTTGGCATCAAAATATTGTACTAGTATAAAAAACATCAAAATAAAATTCCATGTGGAAAAAAAAGTCAGAATAAGATAACGTTCTATTAACATATAACTAATAAGATAATGTTCTATTAACATATAATGAGATAACGTTCTATTAACAGTGATAAGATGACCAAGAAATAGCAACCTAATGAGGGACTGCCCAACCATATGACAAATTTTTAACGATGTTATGCATTTTTTTGTCCGATATCTAAAATGCTAACTTATAAGTCGATGATTTTTGTGTGGCAGCTCTAAGCACAATAGCTCATGGTCTGCAGGTCTGTCTGAAATTGTTTTGTTTTCATGTTCATTTGACACTTCTTTCCTAAATCAAGCTAAATTAACAATTATATTTAAAGAGGCATCCTTATACATATGATCCTTAACTAGTAATATCAATAGTCTAAGTGCTGTTCATTCAAGAACAGTTGTGGTTTAATACAAAATAAATATATTTCTGTTTGTAAAAGAAGCAATAAAAAGGCACATAGAAAAACTTACCACAGATTCAACGGTAAACTATGTATGAACTTGGTGAATGAGGCGTTGGCTTATAACTGCCATATGATTATCTCCACTCAGCATGACACAGCAAGTCAGCAGGCAACATACATTTACCATAGACAGAAATGTTTCCAAAATAAGCACACAAAATGCTTCATGAGAATTCAAGGTCAAATATGCCAATTTAATGAATAATGATGATGATGATGATGATGACGATGACGATGACGACGACAACGACGTAATATTAGTTTATTACTAATTATATAAAATTGTTGTTAATGTAATAAAGGACATTCAAGTTTAAAGAAAACTATTAATTTTAGTTAGACTTGTTAGTCAAAAATATTAATAATCTAATCCAGTGTAAATTCATTGTTAGACTTCTGGCAATTTAGTCTGTTGACTGTGTTACAGATTTGCTTTTATAAATTCCACAACAATAATAGCTTTGATTGGAAGGATATGCTACAAAGTAAATAAAGAAAAAAAGCCTTTTCCCACAGCAGGAACTTTACCCAGGAACTAGGAACTTTACTGAGGAACTATGAACTTTACCAGGAACTAGAAACTTTCCCAGGAACACACAGAGTTTTGACTGCAGGAACCAGGGTTTAAATTAAGTTCCGGGGACCAAAAAGCAGCAACCACTTTTAGGGGGGCGCATAGCACAGTCTGCATTATTGAAAGTGTATATAATGACCTGCTCCCCACTGGAGATTTTAGTTCTTCTTGACCTCAGCGCTGCTTTCGGCACAGTGGATCATACTATTCTTGTCAACCGCCTTGGGCATTGGCTGAGCATAAAAGGCACTGCCCTGGATTGGTTTAGCTCATATCTTAAAACAGAACTTTCTCAGCAAACATAATTAATTCCTCCCCCCCCCCCCCCAACCATCCTATTCTGTGGGGTCCCACAAGTTTCCATTCTGGCCCCATATTTTAGGCAAAAAAGCTAAACAAAAAAACAACGATATTAACCAGTTCGTGTGTTTCTAATTGACATTTGTGTTCCGGAATATTAAAAGCTAATAAGTTTCCTATTCTATTTTCTTTCAAAACTTTTTTTTCGTTCGTTCCTGATTTTCGTTTCTGTTTCTTGAACTGGTTTCAAGCCTTGGGCTGCATCTCCATACCCATACTACCATACTGTATATAGTAAGCCAGAAAAAGATTTAGGATGTCCCAATACATAGTATGGCAAATTAAGTATGCCAAAAATACCAGGATGTCTTACTACATCCGGTCGCTTTTTGCAGTAAGTAAGCCAGCCAGCAGCAGGATGCTTTTCTGGCTATTCTTACCCACAATGCTATGCGAAACAGAGGATACATCAAGTTGACTCTCTGCATCGATGGAGTGCCAACTATTTTCAAATTTGGCTATGGGCTACGACGGATGTTATGACGAAGTAGTATGTCCCAACTGTATGCCTACTTTATGCAACAGTATGTACGTTGTCAGGGCAAATGCAGTACCTACTAAAAGAAAAAAGTAGTAGTATGCGATGTGAGACACAGCGCTGGTTTGAAGTAAAAAAAAAAAGGGGAAAATAAATGTTTTTGGTTGGGCGAAACATGGGTCGAAATGTGGGTTTCTTTGCCATAGTGTTCTCTGAAATTAGTAGTGATGTCATATGTGTGTGTATGACTTTTTTCAAAAATAAAAAGGTGGTCAGGTGCAACAGTTTGATAATGAGGCTTTAGGAAAGTTCGCGACATGGCAGTTAGAAAGAAACAAAGTTTATTTCCTTAAAAATATTTTATTCACGATATATTTATATATTATTTCTATTGATGGACCTTAAACTATCATTATTAATCGCGAACTAAGTTTGTGCCTTTTATTGGGCCGTAGCTGTTGCAACGATGACGCGAAGTGAGTTTCACTTGTCCCAGGAATCAGATCTGGCCCACAGTTATCATTTGTTCTTCAAACACAAACCGCTCTTGCTTGCGTGCAATATGGTCGTTAGTTGTTGGTGAAACACACCATTTAGATTGCAGTAAATTCACCCTCGCAACCAAAAGCAAAGCAATCAAGAAGAACCCTATGGAAATAAACTCAAAAATCTTGCATTCATTTCAAGTATCATTTTTCGCCATGAATCCCTTGTCTACCTTCCCCTGGAAAGTAAGTACCGTTAATTAGCCCAGCCGGTCAAAGCGGGGCAAGCATTGAATCTCCACACACAGACCGCAGGTCAAAGCTTAGAAAGTCTGTTCCTGCCCCAGCATCCGGACTTGCACTGGGTCCATTGACCGTCCTAACGTTAGCTCTTTACTTTAGAAATGATTTGGGCGTTCCTTTAAAGTTAGCCATTCTGATCAAACCTGAATGCATTCTGATGAAAAAATACGATTTAAAATCTATCAGGCTGCAAATATTACTCCAATAACAGATTGTTAGAAGGCATAGAAAAAAAGCAAAATGTTGTCTTGACATTGTGGGTTAAAAAGTAAGCTTACTGCTAAACAGGGTTGCCAGGTCAAGGATATATTTCCAGTTCACTGGCCAAGCAAACCAGCCCAAATGAACCACCAGCCCAAATAGTTGTGAAACATTTAGATGATACAAAACAACGTGATCTATTACACTTTTTTAAAGAGAAGACAAGGTAATAACTGAGGTTGGCCTATGTAGCCATAAGGTCCATTGTAAATGTTGACCATCCTGCTCACACTTTCATTTCACAAATGATTTGCACTTGATTGACAAGGTTAGAAATCTTGCTTTTTATGTTAAATTATAATTTTGTCCCTCAAACTTTACTTTCAACACACAATCCTCCATTTGCAGCAATTACAGCATTGCAGACCTATAGCATTCTAGCTGTCAATTTGTTCTGTGTTCTCTTAAAAAACAAAAAGCTCCTCTTGCTTCAAAAACTATAGCTTGCATTTCACACTCTAGCTCTAGTTTGTTAGACATGCCTGCAGTATTTGAGTATTTAGTGCATTGCGTGGCAAAAAAATATTTAAGAAAGTATTTCAATATGAAGTTTTCTACTCTGCTTTTGAAAGGAGGCTAATAATGTCTTCCATATCTTTTAGGTCCTTGAAAGTGAACTGGAAAAGGACACATCATCATTGCTGGTTTTAGATATTCTGAAGCAGGTAAAATACATTGAATATTGGTAATTTACGACTTATGCCTTAGATATAATATACAGTTTACAGTGCTTAGACTTTGCTTATTTTTCCTGTGCTGGACTACAGAGCTCTGGGCTCTTTATTAGGAACACTATACTCTGACTGGGTCTGGCCTCTCTTTGCTCTCATAACAGCCTCAATTCTTCTTGGCGTTGACTCCTCTAGGGTTTGGATACATTACTTTGAGACTCTGGTCCATGTTGACAATATTTTTTAGCTGCACTTGCAAGCTGTGAATCTCCTGTTATAAGAAATCCCCAAAGTATTTTATTGGATTCAGAACCGTTGACTGGGAAAGCAAGTGAACAAGACTGAGTTAATTGTGATCTTCAGTCTTTAACCAGTTTCAGACGACTTTTGCTTTGTGATGTGGTGCATTATCATGCATCTATCAGACCAGGCTACGTTTTTCCTGTCTTCAACAGTCTATTATTTTCTGTTCATCACAATTGTACAGACTGGTTATTTGAGCTCGAACCAGTCTGGCCGTTCTCTGTTTACTTCTCATCAACAAGGCATTTCTGTCTGCAGAACTGCCGCTCACTGGAAGTTTTTTCCTTGAACCATTCTGAGACGGGTGTAAGTGAGGATCCCAGGAGATCAGTAGTTGTAGAAGTACTCACACCAGCCCGTCTGGCACCAACAATGATGCCACGTTCTGATGGTTGATGTATACATTACCTAAAGCTGCTGGCTCATATCTGCAGGATTTCATGAATTTAGCTAATTGAATGAAAAGGTGTAAAGTGTTCCTTATAAAATGCTAGATGTGCATGTATATAAACTATATGTATTTAATCTAATCTTATCTGTATATAGATTCATATACACAGTAAATACAACTTCTTATCCCTTTTCAGACATGTGATCACTTGCTGTGCCACAAGTTTCCCCCTTCAGTGAAGTACAGGCGAGCCTTTCTCACCGAGCTCATCAAAATGGTTAGCATCTATTTTAATCCCCTCCAATTCCTTGACTTGAAACAAGAAAATGTTTATTCAATATAGAAGGTTGCTTTCAATATCAAACTCTAAGCAGCAAACCTCTGCAAGACAACAACTCGATTTGGGTTAGTTTTACCATGTTGCCTAGCCATGATTTAGTAATTTCAATGAGAAAAAGCGGTATAGTGTATATATACTTTATGAAAGTAAATAGTGGGATATTATATGTACGTATTATATGAACATTACATACAGTAAGGTATAGGTTAGGTACATAATAGAGTGCGGTATAAATGCATTATATTTATCACTTGCTCTCATCAGCATAGTACTACACTTGCAAGTATCTACGTGGCCGAAACCACAGGTAAACAATTCACGCAAAGGAGTGATTCAGTCCATCTGTAGCTGGTCTATAAGGAATAGATGTCATTGTTTATTATTTATAGAATTTGTCCAGTGCTCATTACATGTAAAAAAAAAAATCTCTTTTCCCTAATCTACAGCAGGAACGGACAAAGTCTGAGCCTTTGGATGAGCTGTACAATGCTTTGGGAGATGTTATGTGTACAGCAGAGGGAACAGATTGCTACAAGAGCTATTTAATGGTACAACATAAGTCACTGACAGCAATAATTACAATAACACGTATCCCTTATTGTTGTTGGTAAACAATTGTGAATTCTTCATAACCAATACGAAAGTATTCTCCTATTTGCCGTCTTTTTCAGATTTGGATCAGATAATACTGAGTTTACATTTTTCATCACATGTATTTCATATCAATTTGGATTTCAGAATAATATTGAATTTATTTCAGCGTAATGTATTTATTTCTGGTTCTTTGGTTTGTCCAATAGACAGGTGAAGAGGCTGTGAGTCTGCGGGAGAGTGTGTCAGTCATTTCAGAGGGGACCACAGGACTAGTGACATGGGAAGCTGCTCTCTACTTGGCAGAGTGGGCTATGGAGAATCAGCAAGTGTTCACAGACAGGTACTGTGTGTTACAGTATGTGTGTGTGCATGGGGGGGGGGGGTAAGATTATGTTAAGCAAAGATGAATACTATGGTCCTTTTTGCAGTAATCATGCAGAAGCGTTGCATTTTATTTAGAATCAGGGCTATTGAGTGTGTGAGGATAAAACGGCATAGACCATGTAAAATGCTTAAAACATGTGTTGGTGCTATTTCCCTATGATTTTAACTCTCTCTTTCTCTCTCTCTCTCTCTCTCTCTCTCTCTCTCAATGAGATAATCTCTCGTTAAGGACCGTACTGGAGTTGGGAAGTGGTGTGGGACTGACAGGAATGGTAATCTGTCGATCCTGTAGCCCATTAAGATATGTGTTCAGTGACTGTCACCACAGCGTACTCAAGAATCTGAAGGGTAACGTGCAGCTTAATGGTCTGGACAACCAACAGACCTGTGCTGTTTCTGTTGAGGAGCTGGACTGGGGGAATGTGACTCAGGAATGGCTCAGTGAAATTGAGGCCAACACTGTTATAGCATCAGGTGAAGTGACTCCCACAACATTCTGCAGATTAATGAATGTAATGTATATCAAGTCTTCAATTCATAAAAAACAGAGTCAATCATTATACAAAGTTAAAATAATGACTTGTCAGGAGGGATATAACATAATAGTGTTGATTGGGTTAGTCATTCTAGCAAAGGTTTAACTACCTGTACAGCACCATGAAATGGTGGAATACATGTTTTAACTACCTGTACAGCAGCATGAAATGGTGGAATACGTGTTTTAACTACCTGTACAGCAGCATGAAATGATGGAATACGTGTTTTAACTACCTG
>JAVQIZ010221666.1:0-10000 GCA_036023535.2 Galaxias brevipinnis | reverse complement strand
TCTCTGTAGGAGGTCAGCGGGTCAGACTGACTATTTATTTTGAGGGTCATTGTACCGCTGTGTGTGTGTGTGTATGGGCTATTTGTACCAGCTGAATGTTATTGTATGCCAGAAATAGGATGTGTGTGTATGCTCAAAATCGCACACTGTCAGATCCTGCCTGTGTGTGTGTGTGTGTGTGTGTGTGTGTGTGTGTGTGTGTGTGTGTTCCACATATCTCTGTTTCTGGAATTCATGTCAGGAATGAAACAGTGATATGATGTTACAATATAAGTTCTTGTAAACACAGAAGCAGAAATAGCCTATGGGGTTTGACGGTAGGTTTTTGGGTCAGTGGCAAGCCATTTTTGAATTGTCCAGGTTTGGGTTCTCCACCATACAATCTTTAGTTTTATATTAGATACTATACATATTATAGGTTTAATCTGCTTATCACTGGATCCAAAAAAATAAAAAAAGTGAATTGCTTACTTTTGGAGAGATGTTTGATTTGATTAACTCATCCCCATGCAATATAGATCCGCTCCTCTTCTTGGAGTTGATGTAAATATTTTCCGACTGTTTTAAATTAGATATTATAAGTATTAAAAAAGGAAAACAAACAAAAAAAACGAAATTGCTAACTTTTGGTAGGGTTTGTTTGATTTGATTAATTCATCCCCATGCAGTATAGATCTGCTCCTCTTCTTGGAGTTGATGTACCTCCTTTCGACTGTTTTAAATTAGATGTTAAAAATATAAAAAATATGAAAAACTTAAAAGATAAATTGCTTGCTTTTGGAGGGGTGTTTGATCTGGTGTGGTATGGATCTACTCCTCTTCTTGGAGTTAATGTAAATATTTTCGACTGTATTAAATTAGATTTTATAAATATTTAAAAAGATAGGACAAGAAAGACAAACTTTTGGAGGAATGTTTGATTTGATGCGGGTATAGATCTGCTCCTCCCCTTGGGAGTTGATGTATATCAGGACAGGGGGCATCGGCTGCACCGCCCTGTGGGCTAGACTAAATGAAGTGCTCCTCAGAAGTCTAATTTGCATTTGGAGTCACTTTCCAAGGCCCCGCGTCGACCCCTTTTTCTCGGTCACACCTTGAAATCAAATCACCCGTGTAACACCCGTTCCTCATTTGAAGCCTAATTTAGCCCCTCATCTGTCACACGTGGTCATTGACAATCGTGCTAATTAGCCCTTTAATGATTGATCATTCCCATTCTAATTATAGTACCTTTGCTCTACATCATGTGGGCCAGATGATTATAGGGCTGTAATAGGGAGCGTCAGGTGAGCTGAAAACTAATTTTCTCTCCATATCACCGCGGCCTAATGGGCCTTCATTATCTCTCTTATTGCGCAGGTGGAATTCATAACATGCCCGTGCAAATGATTTTAATCCATTTGTGCCACTGTGGAGGCAAAATAGATACGACACGATAATTCAGTGCTTCATCAGTGCCACCTCGTTGTGGGCGCTGTGGGCCAAACAGTGGCCTTTTGATGAGATTAGAAACCGAAACGAAAGATCCTTGGTCTTGATCTAGTGGTTGAGGCTTGTGTTCAGGGTCCACTGCCTGCCTCTGACAGAGTGAAAGGACAATGGCTAACCATGAAAACAACACGAGGGGCCAATGCACTACACTAGCGACACCTGTTCTGTTTGATGTGACGCCCCGGTTATGTCTGACGTGGTGTGACGTGTGTGGATGTGTCCCGCCTGCAGCTGCCATGTTCATGGAGCACTGGAAGAGGAGACAGATGAGACTCAACTACGAGTGGGACCTGACCGGGTTCGAGGAGGAGGAGGTCAGTCTAACCCGTCACAACTGTTTTTCCTAGTTCATGGCTTTGTCTGTTCAGTTATTTGCAAGCACTTGCGGAATGGATCAATGAGTGAGTGAGTGAGTGAGTGAGTGAGTGAGTGAGTGAGCGAGCGAGTGAAAAAAACTTGATCTACAGCATCTCAATACATTGCAGTTGAGACTGAATTGGATTGACTAAGCTTGCAAACGAGTTCCATAACGCTGTGCCCTTTTAGGTGTCTATACTGCGTGTGCAAAAACGCTTCAGGGCTAACCCGTTTTTACATGAACGAATGTTTTATTTTCGTATGTCTGTAACCTCATGATATTGTGCCTTACCCCCATTCCCATTGCAACGATCATAACAATGAGGTGGAAACACATGCTTAGGCGTCGAGCCACGCACTCACCTGGGATGGGTCTGTTGAGTGACACAACGACCCACACCATTGTTTGAGTCGACCGCCTACTTCCCCGTAGTGCTACGTCCACACCATCCCACTCTACTGGTCAAGGTTGTGCTGTGGTCGTTTTTTTGGTAACGCCATTGTTCTCCTCTCTCCCCTCGTGGTTTTTTTCACAGGAAGAACTGAAGGTTTGGATCCTTTTCTTTCACGCAGACGCCCCTTTTCTCCTCTTGATGGCCACCCATCTAATGCGGTCACACACACACACACACACACACACAGACACACACACACACACACACACTGTCTCCTAATTCTGCCCCACCCCCCCACCCCACCCCGCCCCCCCACACCTCTGCCTCTGCCTCCTTTCCGACATCTCTCCTATCACCGTTCTACTGTCGCTGCTGGTTCCACAATCCTCACGGTCCTCACCGCACTCTGCCTCACCGCTTCTCCCCCTGAGCTGCATCTCACCATGCCTGTCACCAAGTGTCCTACCTCACCTCCCCACCCGCCTCTGCCCTGGTCCTGTCCCTCCACTGTGTCCCCGATCACCCCCTCCAGCTATTTCCGTGAGGATCTCATGGCGATGGGATAGGTGTCAGCGGTATGTTTGAACCCCATTCCAATTGGCACGTGTTTGGGATTTTTTTTTTTCAATCATGTTTACACCTATCCAGTCCCGTGGGGTCGCTGTGAGTACATGGGAGCCCAGGCTTTAGTGTGTGTGAGGGGGGTGATGATACGGGGCATGAGCACTGCATCCACTGCCACCCTGAACGTGAATGGCCACTAAAAGCCTCTGCCCGAGCCCTGGTGGACGGGTCGACTGGCTCCCTCTCACTGTGCCCCTCCCTCCATCAGGACCACCCGAGAGCTGAGTACGAGTTCCGCCTCATGCAGAAGTCCCTGAAGAAGGAGCAGAAGAACTCACAGAAGGTACCCGACCGGCCGTTCAGAGGCCATTTTAGATTTGACTGGGGGTTGGTTTTTTCTCCGATACTGTTGACCTTTTTTGGATTTCTCAGGCTTGGTGTGTGAGATACAGACTCCACGTTGCCTGTGATGTTTTGGAAGTGTGATAATTTCTTTCCGACTTCATCATTTATTTTCATACATATTACTAATAGTCCTTTTGCATTTGGGCTGCCTGAAGTAGCAGGTAGGCAGGTCTAACACGTATGGGGCTATTGATCTTGATCTTTTCAATCAATCCCTAAATAGAATTTGAAACGATTTCAATGTGGAATACATATATATATATATATACTTTTTGTATCTATTTATCTGGGATTGATAATCATGTTTGACTTTTGTGTTGACTAATGCAGAATTGTGTTTGGTAACACCTCTGCCAAATCGCCGGACGCTGGTCTAGACATGTGTTTTAAGTGTTCTACACTGTCCAGGTTTCCTGTATGTACGGTGTGTTTTTGTGTGTGTGAGTGTGTGTGTGTGTGTGTGTGTGTGTGTGTCTATCCGTGTCTCTATTTATCTGTGTCCCTATGCTGGCTAGAAGCCTACAGAGCAGGCAGAGGAGCCGGCTAACAAATGGAGGCAGACAGTTCAGACAGCCATGGCGGGGTTCAAACTGGTACTTTGAGTCTCTCTGCAACCCTCTCGTCCACCGCCTGCCTTCTCCACTCCTCCCCAACAGCTCCCCATGTACCTGCACCCTCACCACCACCTCCAGTAGGCCCGCCTTAAACTGTACAGGTCTACAAAGACCACACTTAGAGACACGGCCTTCCACATACTTTGTTTCTAATGGCGTGCAGATGTGTTATTTTCATAGGTAGATCAAGTAGGGTGTTGATAGAGGGTATTACACTTTACATGAAGGGTTTTACATATTATGAGTCATGGGAAACTGGTCAAACGATTGTTACTAGCCACAACTCAGTCAGTCAGAGAGGTAATTCATTTAGTCGTGGAAGTCCAGTGTTTTTCGTTTGATGAACATCCACCTGCATCCCCGTCGCCACATCCCCCTGGAGACTGCACTGGAGCTGGTGCACCTTGACGTGTTTCCAGACCTGTCTGACCCTCTCTCTGTCTTGACTATGCCCTTTGTGTGACGTGGTTTGAAATGCATTGTACAACAGTCGATGGTTTTGTACGTCGGTGCATGGTTTACTTTGTACTGTGATGTTTCGGCACGCTGTGGGAGGAAAGCCAATCTAGGCTCAACACGGGTTTGATCAAAACGCACTGGGAAAACCCCCCCGACTTAGCTTACCTTTCCATCCTCAGAACTGGGAGTGAAATGGAATCGATCCCAACCCTGGCAGTCAGCATGTTGAGTGGGACTGAACAGACAGTCAGACCTGGGTCAGATCTGATTTCAGAGGTTTACAAATACTTTCATTTGCTTTTGTTTGCAAATTGTATAAGCTTCTATATTCTAAATTGGCTACCAAATTGGCAAAAAATATGACACTCAAACTGAGTCAGTTCTGGAAGGATTTCCCGTGTCTATCTGACCCACTGTCTCCTGTGTAACGCAGTGCACCTACAAGTGTGCCCCTTTTTAATGATCTTTGAGCTTTAAAGCCTTGACTCCTCCTCCACATTGACAAAGTTTCACTGCACAAAGAACGAGGAATGACAACAGGCCATGAATGAAGGAACTTTGGGGAACGTCATCCGTCCCCGCTTCTCCAGCCTCGAGTAATTCAGTGTTCGGCGTGGTATTCCGTTTGTGTGATGGTTGTGTCCGCATCCAAACCCACTTTCTCATCTCCTGCCTGGTTTCTGTTTTTCTATCCCAACGTACGGTAAACATGCAGTGACTGTCCACTTTCCTGGTCCTCCTTTTAATACTTCATACCCCCCGCCCCCCCCCCCTCCACTTTCAGACGGAGAAGGAGAAGCTGACTTGTCGAGACCGCTTCCCAGCCTACATGGCCAACATCGTCATGATGCTTCTAATGGTGAGACTCAAACAGGTGCTAAATGGTTGCGGAGACCTGCCTTAGGATGTCGGGTAAGGTACCGCGCCAAGAATGCATCCACACCCGGCATTGAAGTATTCTCAGCATGTCATGTGAGTCAACACATTTGCGGCGTACCTGAGGGGCATTATCACTTGAAGTGTTAGTATGGACGTCCATCAAAGTCCAGCCGTACTCCTCAACAACCTCCGTTTGTTTGTCGTTGCCCCTCTTAGATCGGCGTGACGTTCGCCATAGTATTTGGGGTCATCCTCTACCGGATCTCCACCAAGGCAGCTCTGAGCATGAGCACCAACCCGGTGACACGCTCCAACGTCAAGCTGACGGTCAAGACCACCGCCGCCATCATCAACCTGGTGGTCATCCTCATCCTGGACGAGGTCTACGCGGCCGTGGCTCGCTGGCTCACGGTCTTAGGTCAGCTTAGGGCGGGGCTGTGTGGGTGTTGGTGGTGGAACTCTGGCTCATAACTCATAACCGTCTTAGGCAAAAAGGGCGAAGGCTGCCGGAAACTGTTCAGTCAGTGTAATGCCATAGAGGGATGGGCCTGTGTGTGTTGAACGCTAAAGTGGGTTTGATCATGTTTTGATGTTGTGTTCTGAGCGTTCAGAGTGCTTTTTGTGTTCTCTCAGAGGTTCCAAAGACAGACAAGAGTTTTGAGGAGAGGCTCATCTTCAAGACCTTCATCCTGAAGTTTGTCAACGCCTTCACCCCTATCATTTACATTGCTTTCTTCAGAGGCAGGTCAGTTTCTCCGCAAGAAAAAAAAAAGAATAAACTAATATGTTGAATATGTTACATAACAATGGATACAATATAAATAGGTTCCTAACCAGGAAGCCTGGTCTCATGTAGAAGATAAAGTAAAGTACAAAGCCGCCAGCTGGACCGTGCCATTTCCCGCAACCTGACAGTCCCATCAGTAAAAACAAAGGATGGCCTTGATACTACACCATTTTGAGTTTGGTTACTCAATAACATTTTTGTATGTGATACAAACATTCTGTCCAACTGCTTGGATAATTCAGACGTTTGCAGTATTATTATGTGAACCCCATTATTAACCAGCTGCCATGCTGTGTTTTTCTTTTTCATCTTGAACCAAGCAAAAATAATATACAGTATCAGTAACTGACCTTAACATCATTGTTACATGAGCTATTTAGGCTAAACCTATGGTGTAGGCCTCAAAAATCAGTAGGCCACGTGACAGCAAACCTCTATTTTACATGAGTATGACCATTGTTATTTGTTGGTAAAAATACAATCCTTTGATAAGAAAATTCAAAGCATTCTATATTCTGTAATGCCATTTTAGAGATAAAATCAGTTCCAAACAGGGACTACCTTTCAGCTCCTCCTTCCCTGCTAAACCTCTGTAACCAAAGGCTTTGGTCTGCAAAGAACTTCAAACCTGAAAATCATTGAACCTGTACACACCGTCCTCTAAAAAAGACTGCGCTCACCATCTCCTCTGTTCAAACTGTCCAGTCCACTGGTTCCTACCCACTAGGCGGAGGCTGCCAAACCGTCAAGCCAAACAGCCTTTAGGATGATTTCCAGGCGCTTAGATTTGAAGCTTTTGGTTGTGGAGCACCATGCTGATTGTTATCGTAGCAACTTCAACTGGTCAATTCATCTTCCAAGAGTCTTTACTGCATGCTAACTGTATTAGCTAAGCTAAATTGAAGACACACTTCACAAACTTCCAATGAAGTATTTGTCTTAATCCAACAAATGCATTTGCTTGACAAAAACTAGTGACATGGTCAAGTATATAATATACAAGCATCAAGTATATAATATACAAGCATATTCAAAGCGGAATGACGGAGAGAACCCAAGCTGTGGTTTTGTAGCAATACAAGAGTTAACTTTCTAGTGCTCTCTCTAATAATAAATGTTAAGTTCCGAGTGTGGCCAGACTTTATTGCTCATGCAGTCTGTAGACTAAACTGGACTGAAGCACATACTATGTACCGTTTGTGACCTATCCTTTGCCTTAGTGATAAAGCAAAGAGTTCCTACGAAAACACATGAGCTACACTTTACTTGATGTACTTTTCCTTTACGTTTCCATCGCCCCAAAGGCTCCAGTGAAGTACTATATAAGCCGAATTGCAGAACTGTTACATAATGCATAATGCAATGTTAATACATCTTGTGTATAACTCACCAAAAGCACAATGTTTGGAGACAAACGAGGACAATATGAGGTTTTTAACTTGCCTTTATTATTTAGTCCATAACATACTGTTTTATTCTGCTTCTACAGGCTTGTAGGTCGACCAGGAAGTTACTTGTATGTGTTCGAGTCCTACCGCATGGAGGAAGTAAGAACTGAACTCCTTCCTTCCAAATACTTTAAAATATATTTCAGCATTCATCTTCAGAATCTGGCATCTCTGATACAATAATGAGGAGTCATTTGAGACACAAGAAGCGCAATCATAAATTATTTGTTGCGTATATATTTAACATTTTAATGCATTTCATTGGATTGCATAATACAGCTGTTTGATGTTGATTAGGCACATTGCAGTGTGCCAAAAAGACACGATGGGCTGCAGATGGTTTTATGAATTAAACACTCATAGCTAACCTAGATGCCTGAATCTAACTGTGTCACAAACCTATCGGCATGTATTTACATTACGGCAACAGCTCCTGGTATGGGAAGTACGAGTTATTTTTATCTTTTGTGTTAAGCAGACCTGTTTTTCGGTTGCTTCAGCTTTCCCTTGTGGCTAACTGGTCCTGTGTGTCCTGTAGTGTGCCCATGGAGGCTGTCTAATGGAGCTCTGCATCCAGCTCAGTATAACCATGCTAGGGAAGCAGCTCATTCAGAACAACCTCTTTGAGATTGGCATACCGTGAGTACATACACACATCCATAAACGTGCTTATCGTGAGTTTATTTACGAATACTCTTTGTGCTCATCCCCAGGGAGCGATATATAGAGCAACTTTTATGAGGAAATATTAGCGGAGCGAAACAGATCAAGATAGAACAAAATAAGATAACCATAAAAAAACACTGCCCTGTACAACAAGGGCTTAACCCTACTCGTATACACTTGAATGTCAAATTCATTCCGACACAGTTGATTCATTTATATGTCCTACTACAAAGGGCAAGTCATTTCCCCCCACAGCGTATCAAACTATGGTGAGTAGACAATTTCATTTGAGCTCTGAACCATCCGTCTCTCCTCCCTGTGTGTGTTTGTGCTCCTCTGTGTGTGTCTCTCTCCCTCTCTCTCTCCCTGACGGCGCACCCGTCCTGGTGCCACCGCAGCAAGCTGAAGAAGCTGATCAGGTACATCAAGTCCAAGCGCAGTGCCTTCCAGGAGGAGGAGAGGGAGAAGAAGCTGCAGCGCTGCGAGACCGACCACTTCTTGGAACCCTTTGCGGGCCTCACCCCTGAGTACATGGAGATGAGTGAGTCTGTCACACGCGAACACTAACGCTGTAAGAATGCCTCACCAACATGCTGGCAGGCATTCCGTTCACAACAGTGGGTCTTGTTCCCTTGTGTTGCTGTGTTTGGTATGCTTCCCTGGCTGCTCTCACGGGAGAACTTGCGTGTCAGAAAGTGGACACCGCCAGCGTCCATTTTGGTTCCGTCATAGACACTCGGCCAGAAATAGTCAGGAATAGTCAGGAATAGTCAGGAATAGTCAGGCTCTATAGACCAGTCATCCAGCATCACTCTCCAGAGCTGGGAAAGATAGCATTTTGAAGTTGTACAACTTTACCTTTGGATTACATGCATTGGACTACAATTACCACAAAGTGTGGGGAGTCAGTTTAACATGGGGTTGTGGACAGGCTCATACTGTAAAGTGCACATGGCACAGCATTTGCTGAAGCAGTCAAATCGAAAACCTTCTGGCAAATATTACATAGCAAAGCAACAGTGCCCTGTTAATTGGGGAGCTCCATACTTTGATGTAACTGTTACTGAAATATTTAGCATGTTTGGGAGGATTTGGTGGACTGAGCTCCAGCTGGCCAATGTATCGCTCCATGCTTCATTCAGCAAAGCAAATTGAATGAACTAGTTGCGTCTGAAACAATCACTTTCTTCTTGCGGGAAAATATTCCGTCTATACTTTATTCAAAGGTTTTAGACCGGACTGTAGAACTAACAGAATAGCTAAACGAAAAGTTGGCAAGCGGTTTTAAATTGAAAGTAGAAAACCAGCCATTTTAGAAGTAGCTATTGCCGGTTCCAATATTTCAACTTCCCCCTTTTCCTTTGTACTCCAGCAGGTGCACTTCCCTGCCAGACCTTTCATCAAGCATAGTTTACTCTATCTGGCCCATCTCGACGCACACCTCTTATTTCTGCTCTCTCCCTTACTCTCCTTCTTATCGACCCCCTTGTACTGCCATCATCCGTCTGAAGCACTTCTTTGTCTCTCCCTCAATACTTTATGACCTTCTCTAAGTCACTGGATTATTCTAGGGCTGTTCTTCCCTTTCTTTTTGACTCTGGTTTCGACTATTGAGTCTGTCCTCTCCTGCCTTCCTGTTCCATCTTCCTCCCCCTCGTTCTCTGTGCTTTCTACCCACCTGTCACTCGTCCTATTTTGTTCTGCACCTCTCTTCCTATTCTGTGATGTCCCTTTCTTCTCTTTTGTACTCACCCCAGTCCCACACTATAGACTTGTAAATACCGCTTAAGGCTTTACACCTTGTAGTGGTCTTAAATTACCACTGCCGGGGCTGTTTCCGAAAGAGCACCTGCTACCCAAGCACAACCCAATAGTTATTGGCATGTGTGTGTTTGTGTGTGCACATTACTACTTGTGCTACAGGCCTTCATAGTC
>JAVQIZ010221664.1:0-29622 GCA_036023535.2 Galaxias brevipinnis | reverse complement strand
TCTGTACTGCTCTGTCCTGGTGTAGTGTCTCTCTGTGCTGCTCTGTCCTGGTATAGTGTCTCTACACTGCTCTGTCCTGGTGTAGTGTCTCTGTACTGCTCTGTCCTGGTGTAGGTTTTCTGTACTTCTCTGTCCTGGTGTAGTGTCTCTCTGTGCTGCTCTGTCCTGGTGTAGTGTCTCTACACTGCTCTGTTCTGGTGTAGTGTGTCTCTGCAGCCGTCTCCGTCTTGGGATGGGAGTCTGTCTGGTGCACTTTACAAACCTGCCTCATGATAAAACACGCACACACAAACACACACACATACACACACACGCAGAAACATACACACACACCCACACACACACACACACACACACACACAAGTATGGGTATATTATTACAATGTGATTGAACCAAAGGACAGTATTTATAGGTTGATGAAGACAGTTTGAAGTCAGAAGAAAGAGAGCTTGAGATACAGACATACACAGAGAGAGAGCCGTAAACAGAAATGTACCCAGGAGAAGAGAGCAGAAGAGAGATAGAGTTGCGAAGGAGAGGATTGAGAGGCAGAGTGCGAGCAGCGACAACTGGAGCCCTTCTGAAGTCAAATTGATCTGCTGAGGTGCCACGTTTAATTGTTAGCCAACAGACGGACATGACATCTTAGCGGCTCTCTCCCTGGCCACATTAGCCCACCGCACCGCTTCATGTTCACCCGGCTGGAGGCAGACAGTCTGGGAGACTCCCCCCACCACCATCTCCTTTTGCCCCTCCCAACCCATCACACAGCCCACCTCACCACACTGCCCACCAGAAGACAGCAGGAACGGTCAACTCTGACCAGGTGATGAGGAAAACAAGATTTATTTCTTTCTGAAGAGTCCTTGGGATGGGAGTATGTGGTTTGGCTTTATTTGGGAAGAGGAATGTGCATGGATAAAAAGAAGAAAAAAAAGCTTATTGCGTATTTGAACATCAACAGAAGGTTAATTACTCTGGCAACTGTTAAGACTCCCCACCTTCACAGGTTTGTTGTGAGTAGCTTGAGAAAAAAAGTAGCTCATTAGCAGCAATTAATGAGTGATTCATCTTTTTAGATAAACATTTTGTCACAGAGCAGCTGAATAATAAAACACACACACAGAGACACGCACACACACACACACACACACACACACACACATACACACAGCTACAAGTTATCTTAAATTACTCTAAAATAAATTGACTTGGATAGTGAGCTCATAACAAGCCGTAAGCTTCCAGTACAGTAGTAGAGTTTGTTATGCGCTCCTTGAGATGCAACGGCTCAAATCAACTGTACTGTCAGTGACAAAGCTACAGACCGCTCCAGACTGATACAGACTGCTACACACTGCTACAGACTGCTACAGACAGCGAAACAGTGCAACAGACTGCTACAGATGGCTGCAGACTGCTACAGACTGATACAGACTGCTACAGATTGCTACAGATGGCTACAGACTGCTACACACTGCTACAGACAGCTAAACACTGCAACAGACGGCTACAGACAGCTACAGACTGATACAGATGGCTAAACACTGCAACAGACTGCTACAGATGGCTACAGACTGCTACACACTGCTACAGACAGCTAAACTGCAACAGATTGCTACAGATGGCTACAGACTGATACAGATGGCTACAGGCCACTACAGACGTCTACAGACTGCTTCAGATGGCTAAACACTGCAACAGACTGCTATAAACTTTTACAGACGGCTACAGACGGCTACAGACTGCTACAGACTGCTACAGACTGTTAAAGACGGCTACAGGTCACAGCAGACTGTTTATCCTGTAGATACCTCACCAGTTCTTATCGGCCCATCTGGGTTCATCACACCAACTATTTCCCACTGTGGTTTTATCTTTCCCTCTCTGCTGTATTATCTAATCATCAGACCGATGGTGGCCCTTAGCGCCTGCGGCCACAGCCTGTCAACTCTGGGTTCATGGGCCTGTCGCGGCCTTCATGTTGACAAGCCCAGCTAGAGCCCCAGGGAAGAGAGGAAAACAGAAATCTATGCAATGTTGGGTTACTGTATGTGTGTGTGTGTGTGTGTGTGTGTGTGTGTGTGTGTGTGTGTGTGTGTGTGTGTGTGCGTAGCTAAAGACAGTCAATAGAAAGCAACATTCGCAACAAGCAGATTTATTTCAGCTAGACTAAACAAGACATAGTATACCAATATACCAACCCAGACCCATGCACTGCAAACCATTTAGATTAAAGCTGCAGCAACCTGGAACAGGACCGTACATGATGACAGTCTGAGACGGATGACATCCCAAAAATCACCAGTCTTAGTGCATTGGAATTGTCCCAAAAAGGTTCCACATCAAAACACCTTCCATTGATCATCCATAAGTGTGTTAAAATGGTATGGGGTTCAGCCAGGTGTTGGAGGGACTTTGTCCTGCATGCTTTCAGCCCATGGCTCTCGCGGCCCCAGCTCTGTTTGCTGGTCCCAGGCTGAGCCTGGAGCTCCTTCATGTCTCTGTCTGTTTACTGCTGGCAGAATCAAAGATGCCTCTCATCTCGGAGGCTGTAAAAGCGCGTCTGGGGATGTATCGGGTGTCTCCGATACACTCAAAGCTCCCTGAGCAGCTGCTACTTACAGCCTCCCAATCCATGTATTGTCCAAATGAACACGGCCAACAAGCTGCATAATTAAGTGGCGGGGCGTTATCTTTAAAGTGCGTTATCTTTCCAGCCATCTTTAAAACAGTGCTTTCTTGTTGTGGTGAGTGGGCTCACCATTCTAACACTGTGTTGTTGATAGCCGCGGTAACATTTTTCTGCCCATCTTCAAATTATGTTTTGTTAAATTGTTTGAATTTTGTAATGTTAAAATGTATAAAATTCTGTCCTAGAGTAATAATGATGCACGTTCATCTAAAAAAATTCCCCTTAAGTTGTCATGTACTGAACTATCTCCATAAAAAAATCACAGAACCATAACAAAAAATAAGATTTGGTAGTCTTGATAAACCAAATATGACATTTTGATCTTCCCGATGCCATAGTAATACAAACACCCCTTATTGGTCTATAATTCTCTATGTTGTATTTGATCTCTTATTAAGTGCAGACTTTCATCCATGCGGCTTGGATTTACGTTGCTAATGCTCAGGGAAGAAAAAAATAGGAAAAGGAAAATCAATGAAGAGGTTTCTGTCCAGTCCGTCCATACAATATTTGGTTTCTCGTGGCATATTTGTTTCCTGAGTGGCCATGAATATAGCCCATCTAATCGAAACATCAATTTATTACTTTAATGTGCTAGTTCAAAAAAATACAAAACTGGCATGATTTTTCCTGGAACTTCACAGCCTTACATCCGCCCCAGCGTTTGGGCGCATGCAGCGTGAAATATAATACAATGTTATGTTTTCAATGTGCTCTCAGTCATCAAAGTTATCTGGGTTTCACAGCGGTAAGTGAGGGAGCTGTGATCTCCTGGTGAGTTATCTCACGTCGTGGACCAGGACGGGAGCCCTTACAGGATGAGACATGGGAGGTTCGGGCAAGGCGTCTGGGGCATACATCTCCTGACATCCATCCCCCCAACCCCACCCCCCACCCCAGCAGAAGACACAGACGTGGCCGGACGGCCAATGATGGACATTCAAACGGCCTCCATTTACTAATATTTCTTAGTAAATAACATATCATGTTTTAACACAGTGTGTCCCGTGGGTGGAGCAAAGAGTCCTGTGAGAGCAGCAGGACGAGGCCCGGGCTTGTATTGACCCTGCAGCATCTGGAGCACCGAGTGCCCCATGCTCTGCGCCTAACAGGGGCCTACTCTTCTGACGGGCGGGGGCTAGCTCTACTGGAAGTACCCCGTGTATATGACTCCGTCCTGGGGGACCGTGCCTTCTGGTGCGAGGAGAGACCCCCAACCCTGCCCCCCCCCCTCCCTGATTACCTCATAATGGACGATTGCTGTCCTTTAGCCCCCCAGCGGGTCCCGGGGGTCCTCTCTCCCCCTGACCCCTATCTATCTTCACCTTCTTAAAACACACTAAATAACCTTTCATTTGACAGGGCCTGAATGGGACTCAGTTTAAAGACATGCCGTTTGCCCTGGACAATGGAATATTGATAGATTAATCATCTTGCTTATTTTTATGCTGGGTGGAGAGTGTGTGTGTGTTGTGGTGGTGGTGGTGGTGGTGGTGGTGGGGGGGGGGGCAGTTGGGGGGTGCAGGCCATTCTGTCCAGGGGAGAGGTTATTCAAGTAACAGTTAGTATTCTATTATATCCTCTGTCCTCAAAATGCCCAGGCCGGCAGTCCGTCTGGGTGCAGCCTACAGAAATCCTGTGCCCAGGCCTGCAGTCCCTCTGGGTGCAGTCTACAGATATCCCGTGCCCAGGTCTGCGGTCCATCTGGGTACAGTCTACAGATATCCTGGGCAGTAAGAGCTCTGGCCATTACACTGGTTTGTTCTCATTTATACATTGCTGTTTCCAAGTTTATTTACTAATTTATTCAAACGCAGGTTTTTTTTTTGTCCTGTGTTCATGCGATTCAACAACAGCCACATGGCAAATGTGTATCCCAATAGTCAGTCCAATTTGGAGTTATGCCACCATGGAGAAAGTGTCCAGCATATTTACCTCATCAGCCCAGTCAATTAATCGCCTCACTCTAAAATAAACAAAACAGGCATCCCGAACAGCTGCCTATTAAATCACCAAGCGGCCTAGATGGCTGCTTTTAGATGCAACATTTACATGTAATTATCTTCTTATATAATTAAGCACATTCAGTTAACAAGCATCTTGCTAACGGGCTGCATTGCTTACCCAAAGGAGCGGCAGCCAGCCCTGAGCGCTGAGTGAGAGAGTCATTAGAGAGCAGCGTGCCAGTGTTAATGGAAGTGATCTCAAAAATCACCAGGAGGAACCAAAGAGTGCAACGCTACAGGAGCAAAGGGGGTGCTTCATTTATGAAAGAGAGAGAGAAAGGAGGAGGGGAAAAGAAAGAGAGGGGCCGCTGTGGTAATCCTGTTTCAGTCGCGGTCAGGATACACAATTGAACCACGATTCACAGACGTAATCTTGGCACCAATTAGTATCAGTACTGCAACATTTAGATGTACTACCTGTGCCAAGATCTTACTCACGTAGGTCTCACATCGTTTCCACGTCGACCACAGATAGACTCTAGCCCTGCTAAGGCCCACGCTAGTTTGAAAGCCTATTGGAGTTCATAAACCCCTTCTACAGCATGATCTCACAGAGGTTGAGGAGGGATAGACCTTTATCACACTTGTTTGCCATATGCCTTTACTATCTATCTAAGAGAAAAACAATAGGTGAGGCATTTTTTAAGAGTTTCAAGAATTTCAAACACAAATATATGTAATCAAACTCTTGGTGGTGTTGAGTATAACATTCCCTAGACCTGCAATATTGTCAATCACTCAGTAATGCAGTAGAATAGAATCAAAGTGATAAATCTTGTTGCCTTGTAAACCAATCTTACATATGATCTCTACATCCATCATCCTCCTTGACCCTCTCCAGGAGAAACCCAAGCAGTCTCTGTGCAGGAGGTGGCCTGCAGCTCAAACTGCACAGCAACAATGGAGTACAGGCCTCACCTGTCATGTCAGAGCAGGCTCCTTTCAGCCCCCTGGTCACCCTGATCCTTCCTCTAGCCAAGCCTAGCACCCTTACAACGCCAGCCATTACAACTCTCAATGCCCCCGGAGTCAATAGCATTGTTCTGTTGATATTGGCCCTTTAAGAGTGCCCAGGTGTAGCACACAATGTAACCGGGACAACAAGGGTTCAAAGAGCAATGTTGAATGACTGCCAAAATTCCTAGCCCAGTGATTGCCACAGCTTAGACTGAAATTATGATACAAAACTATGCAGCAAGTCAGAAAAGAATAGGTGTCCCCTTTGTCCCCGCTGCTTTCTGAGTCCAATAAACACTTATGTGCTCTCCCAGGGACTCCACCTCAACAAGTGACAATGACTCCCCTCAGAACACGACACCAGACCCTCCACAATACAGAAATACTCCGTCCTACAAAGACTAATTGGTGTTATTCACCTTTTGATAAATCCGAGCCGGGCAGTGTAATGGCAAAAAAAAATATATATATATATACACAGTTCTTTTGATGGTCCGTAACCCAAGTAACTGAAGAACAAAGAGCATGAGACAACAAACATGCTCAATTTGTTGTTTATCACCAAAGCCAGCATCATTTGATTGCAGAGAAATATGAGTGCAATTTCAATAGGGTCAGACTTTAAAGGGAAATTGTCGGTGCACTCAGTAATGCTGGACCGGTTAGCTATGCTCAACAGTAGACAGGCTCATTGGTCTACCAGTTATTGATATTCTCTCTGCATGTCACGCGCTGCATCTGGCCTCAGAAAGAAATACTGGGACTGAAAAGCCTGTAGAGCTTCTGTAAAGCAAATACAATTGCACTGTTTCTCTTTGGCAGCAGCAAAAGCTGGCAGGTGGATTAGCTTGGACCTGCCTGGCAATTTGGCTGTAGTGCCATCTACTGGTGACAGAGGCCAGGGAGCAGAGAGTCAGGGAGCTGGAACCAGTAGAGAACAGGTAAACAACAACGGAACAAACGCCAACAACCATCTAAGACTGGTCTGACAAAGGGAAAGGTGCTCTAGCAGCATGTCTCTCTGATGTCATAGCAGAACCAAGAGGGTCCACCAGACACTTGTTGGACATGAGTAATACACTTAGGCTGGAGTTGTGCCTTTTAAAGTGTGCATATTTCCTCTGAATGGTTATGTGTGGTAAGTGTTGCATATCTATCCACTCGACTACCCTCCAATAGTTTGGAGTAAAAAAGTCTATTTGGAACCTTATGAGGTCAAAAAAACGAAACGTTGACTGTCCGTCTGTTCCTCCAGTGAACAAGAGCCATTTGAGCTATGCGAAAGCCACACAGCCCCACAGCATAGGGTTTGGTACAATGTGTTGCTTTAGAAGCTGTCAGACACAACACAGCATAGGGTTTGGTACAATGTGCTGCTTTAGAAGCTGTCAGAGAGGGACGACCAGTCGGAATATGTTTCCTGATGCAGCCCATAATAGAAGTGGCTCTTCATCTTAAAGTCACAACACAGTTGGATTCAGTCTGTAAGGAAACATATCTCTAGACAGGTTATCATGGACACTTTGACCGAAAGCCTGAAAATTGGTGGAACTAATTTGTTTAGGGAAAATTAATACAATGATACCAATTTAATAGTATTAAATCAGGATGAATGGGGAATTGATCTATTGACACAGATTGTGCTTTGTATGTAATCATTGTGACACACACTCATTCCTGTGATACCATTCAATACATTAATCTCAACATGTTGGATCTCAGCATTCCATATAGCATTATTCAAGACTGGGATACTTATCCACTGAAATGGGAAGGGATGGTGGGATGAGATGACGAGATCCAATCCAGTCGGCCCTATAATATAGATCCTCTCTGTCTCACACAGTTGATTCACCTGCTGCAGATGTTTACGCACACTGGCTGGGATAACAGTAATACATTCAAACTCCTACAACCACTGTACATTGTTCCTGCTGTGAATTTAACTTAAGTCATCAAGCTTTTTTTTCTATCTATAGAGTTATAGTGTTATATATCAAACGTCTGAGCAGATTACTGGCTGGAATGACCAACAAATCCATCGCTGTGGGTTTGCAGTGATTAGGAGATGGTGACGAACAAACTTAAAACACAAAATAAGTTGAGGCTAAAAAGGAAATCAAAGCCTGAAAAGCAATCACTTTCATATTTATGATGTTTTTACACCCTCTGTCCACTCCACCTCCCCCAACACACTCCAAGGTCTTTCATTTGAGCTCGCATTATGCCCCTGTATCTGCTCATTTTTCACCCGTACTGCATTAAGTATTGATATTGATTTCTTGTAAATGGTGGCGAAATGGATGGCTCACACTTTTTTGTGTTATTGTTCTGCAGCACTTGTAGGTAATTTATTATGGCTGTGGTCCCAGGGCGGCCTCCGTCTCCGCATCGCCAGGGTCCCAACCTCACCACCGGCCACACACACCCTCTCACACACACATACTCACACACACACTCTCACACACACACACACACACACACACACACACAAACGCACATCATCTCTTAGCAGTACAAAAACTGGTACATATACATGCACACAAAAAGACCCAGATACACACACACGGGCGTAGAAACAAAAACCACAACCCTCTTTCACGCTATGTCTCTCTCTCTCTCGCTCTCTCTCTCTCTCTCTCTCTCTCTCTCTCTGCCAGCATTGCTCACTTTCATGGGCCACCATAAAGCAGCAGACATAAGAGGGCCCCTTGGAAAACACACACAGCGATAAACTAAAAAGAGCTAACTTTACAGCCCTTTCTCAATCTCAACACTAGCGTTGTGTAATGTGCCACTGTTTTATTTCTCTTTTCCTCTCTCTTTTCATCATTATCATTCTTTTTTAGTGTAGTAGCTTAGTGTGGTGAAAGCTATTCTCAGTCCAGGAACAAAGCGTGGCCTTCTTGACAAACTGGAGTGGTTTACTTGCATTGTCATCCCAGCCAATTTCTTTTAGCCAGCTAGCTCGTTCCCCAGCAGTCTATTTGCATTTCAATAGGCCCTTAGCCTCTATATTGCCTGATATTATGGCTAGCGTGTATGAGTCCGTATTCAATGTCTGCATCTACAGCTGTTCAACTCCCCCACAGTCGTCATAAAAAGGTGAAAAACATTAAATGTTACTTGCGGGCAAACCTCTTTAAAAGTGTAATGTCATAAATCAAGTGAAAGACATTTGGGTTTTGGGTTTGATTTGGTTGCTAAAAGGCAGCTGTAAATCCTGTGATACGCACTGCTATTTCCAAAGCATATTAACCGTATTGAGATCCAATCGAAAAATGAACATCCAATTTGCTACACCGTATGTGGCTGCATCCATAGTTCCAGCACAGCTCCACCAACCAAAGGAGGGGCATGGCGTGGGGGCAGGCACTGAGCGGACATGGAGAGAACATAGGGGCAGTGGTGGAAGGGATCCGGGCTGGTTACCGTCTGTGTCACCACAACATCAGCACTCGGCCACACAGCCAGGCTGGTGCCACAGTGTCGGACACCACAGGTCACATGACCCCCACGCGGGGCCCACAAACGTCCCTGGGCTCTCCACCAACACTCCACCCTAACCCTATCTCTCTCTTTCCCTCCCTCTCTACCCCGTATCCTCCTAGACCCTCTCTCCCACAGAGCTAAGGGATATATGGTGGTTTCAGAGGGACACTGACAGTTACTGTTAGGCCAGAGAGATTTACTGGAACCAAGCTGTGCATCACTAAAGCCCGGTGGACTTTTCTTCAGACAGGAGATCAAACATGTTGCTTGAGAGAAAAGAGGCAATATATTCCCTTTAAAAACATATGTATTATATCTGTGCACATTGATTTCCAACATCTGAATATCAATCTCTAAAAACGGTTGAATCCATCGTTTTTTATGCACCTGCAGAAACACAGGTATAGTTTGCCATTTCTCATTTAACGCCAACAAATCCCTGCCAAACATAGCTTGTGTTGGGAAACAATTAGAGGCATCCAGTGTGGAGGCAACCTAACAGCTGTGTTTGTGCCGCTCGCTGGGCCTCCAGTGCACATAATGACAGCCATCCAAAAGCTCAGCCCCAGCATGGAGAGTTTAATCACGTACGAGTAGTTGCTATCTCTTCATAGATTATGTTACCACAGCACTCATCCTCATGTCATTTAGATCAATCAAACAATATAGGTGGACCATGAAACCAATGCGTTTCATAACCCTTCCCGGCTAAAAGGTCTATGCTGTCAAAGTGTCTCATAAAAGCTTCCCTCAGTCACGGTCTGGTGTGACATGCTGGGTAGCCCAGGCAACAGATACATGGAGTATTATGGGAATTGATTAGATTTGGCCAAATGGGAGCTGAAGGATCTTGGTTCTCTGTTTGAATGTTCCTGCTAACCACTACAACATCTTGTTAGTACCGCCATGATGGGGTACTTAACGGCAACGTGGCCTGTGTGTCTGTTTATGTGTGTGTGTGTCACTAAATTATGCAAATACATCATAAAATGACAACATGCTTTGTCTTCTCTTAGCTTCTTTTGATGATTTGTATATACAAGCGAAACCTTTATTTTGGTATTATTCATAGTGTCCATGTCAATATTACACACACTGAAAGGCTTGTATGTCCTCTGCTTTTGAATGATTTGGTCCTGTCAGTAATGTCCATGCTTAAGAGCCTGGTCTCAAACGTAAAGAACTGTAGCAATAAGGCCGGTAATACCAAGGAGTCACTTTCTGTCCAGGACTCTCCTTGCCTCTGGCTTCCTGAAACCTTCACAACAAGTTAGTTCGACTAGCTTCATATATTCCACCTACTTCCCCTCTCCTCTCTCCCCCTCTCTGCCTCTCTCCCTCCCTCTTCTCTCTGCCCATGCTCCTACCCACAGCATTCATTGTTTGAAATGCCAATTCATCCCTTTTCGTTTACTTGTCCACGTTTAACATTCATTTCCTTACAGAGTGCAACTCTGATGTTGCTCTAATCCAATATGAGAAAAGAAAAAGTGGAGCCATCTATTGAGCTCTCATTAGAGCGCCAGCCCTAACCTCATCAAGCAGCCAGGAGCCGCTCCAGCAAGGCTATTCGACTTCCTCTTAAGTTGTTATATACTTACTGTTACTGCAAAACAGTCACCATTTCAAGGGCCTTTGAATTTCTCCAAGAACCATCGGGGCATATCAAATATGCATGAGGTGTTCAGTAAACAATACCCCATGGTCTTATTCCTTTTAAATAAAACTATTTCCATGAGATGTAAGAGGGACTTTAATATTGCCTTAAATATTAAAAGAGAGAACTGAGCCTCATCTATTTTTCATTTATTGGGCCCGTGAGTAAGGAGTCCTCAATCTTAGAGAAATTACTGACATTTTCATTTCAAATAAAAAAGGGTACACTTTATCCAGCGGTAATAGGGATTGCCGTTGCTGCACTGAAAGAATTATATGGCTGCTGGAGCGCTGAAATAGGAGCTTTACATTTCAGAACTGGATGGGGCTTTTAACTGCAAAGATGCACAAAACAGCAAAAAAAATCAACATAATTTATCCATTTATGCACACTTTATTTTAAGAATTGCTTTATTGCGTTTTTAATGTTTTTCTAATTTCATATTCTGTTAAAGCTAAATTAAAATGTATACCTATACAAATTTTCTGTTCTTTTAGTTCATGTGGATATAATTCGACACAAATTCATGGTTCGATTATTTAGCAATTATGCCACTCTTTAATAAATGTTCACATCATTACATGGTCAGTGCACGCGTGCAAGTCTCCAGCCCTGAGCTTTGTAATTACTGCACAATAAACAAATGGTTCCAGTAATGGGGGCCCAGTTGGGCCCTACAGGCTCTGGAGAGGATTAGAGCGACAGCTCCTCACTTTTCAGCCCCAAAAAGCCCTCACCCCCAAACCATAAGGCCTGGCCTGCTCCCCACTTCCACTCCCCCTGTCAAATCACTGTGGCTGAATTATTCATCCACGGCCAGTGTTGATATATCATCCGTCGTGTACATACATTATACACGGGAAAAATAAGGCTTACAGTTGGCTGAGATTTTTAAACAAAAGCTTGACATGTGCTGCTAATTCACCTTGACAGCACTGTCACGTCCTGGTCTGTGAGTGATGGCATGGTGGTGTGGTTAGGGCGCCTGGGGTTCAGCTCACAGCCCACAGTACGCAACGCGCCGTTACCCTGCCCTCTCACTCTAATGGATGGCTATTTGTTTATCATTTTTGTACACAGCTCTTAGTGTCAGCCTCCCTCCCCACCACTGGCTCATTTGCATAGGTAGATTGAGACGCCGTGAGCACATGCAGACAGCCGAGGCGTTGGGGACACAGTAAGCTGATGAATAGAGCTTTCTCTCCACTGTGGCACCTTTGTAAATGTTTGATTAGTTTGGAATGGATTACAGTTAGATTATGGGGTTTGGGCCCAAACTCAGATTCAGACTTGCTTCCTTGTGAGGGCCCCACTGAGTTTCTGATGTTCTAATGGTAGTTCTGTTATGGAGGGGGGCACAACAAACAGCACAGTTGTCAAAAGGTTTCATATGCTGTTATTGTTTCCTTGTGGTCTGAATATGGTCATTGAGATAATAGAGCTGGGGAAAAAAAGTTGAAAAATTTACAGTCAAGATCCAACATTTCACAATACAAGGGTAAGCATCAGTAGAAATGCATGCATGAAGCCTAATGCAATCATGCTTAGTAGTCAGGTTTTAATATACGTGACAATTGTTTGCTATTTTTATTCAGTTATATTTGTACACATCCAGTTGCATATATAGGAGAAAAGTCAGTCCAAATCGCTGTCCAAACTGTATGGGATAAAACCAGGAGGGTTAGCGGAAACCCTTCCATGAAATGACTTTATGGAATCTGTGTTCCACATTTATGGATTAAGGATTCCCTCCCCCCTCGGCTGCCTCCCATCTACACATGGCGTTCTAGGGATATATAACGGGTTGCTGGGATTCTCGTACTCGGATGCCTATAAATTCCCAGAGGCTGCCGTAAGGTGCTCCTCCGTCGCTTGTGTGGCAATCAGACTGGTGATTATATGGGTAATGAAACACGTGCCACCTCTGGGTGTCTGCCCCTAACATTACCTCTCTCTCTCGGCTTCAGACAGGTGATGGATGGCTCTGTGGGGCTGGGAGGGGGGGGGCATCATCAGTTCCCAGGCCCATTACACAGAGTGGATGCTGGGTAAGGGAGCAGCGAGACGTGGAACAGAGTATCTGCCTTGCAGGTTAACGCCAAAGCCCCACACTATTTTTCCCTCCCCAAAAAAAAAAAAAAAGCTGCAGCGCTTGTTGACAGCCCAGCCGCTGTGCTCTGCTCCCCCGGTCTGTTAGCTTCCTGCTGTGACCTTTCATACAGTCAAATATATTAAGGGCGCACGGCGTTCTCATTAAAACAGCACATTAACCATAAGACTCTTTGGAGTCTAAATGACAGACGAAGTAACTGGGAGCTAATAGCCACAGGCAGTTTGAGAAACTTAACTCGTGAATCAGGGAGCTAATGCCAGGGTAGTGAGCCCACAGCGCTGTAACTGTACAGACAGCCCTCCATCCTCCCCCTTCCTCTCTCTGTATCTCCCTCTTCCACTCTTTGATTCTCCCTCTACCTCTTCCTGTATCTCCCTCTGCCTTTGTCTGTATCTTCCTCTCTCTGTATCTCCCTCTACCTCTCTCTGAATCTCCCTCTTCCTCTATCTGTATCTTCCTCTTGCTTTATCTGTATTTCACTCTTCCTCTCTCTGTATCTCCTTCTTCCTTCTGTATGTCCCTCTTCCTTTTTCTGTATCTCCCTCTTCCTCTCTCTCTCTTGATCTATCTTTTCTTTTTTAATCATAACACTTCTCTCTGATACCTTCAGTTTTTTTTCACTCATACTCGTTCTTCCTCACCTTTCCAACTTTCTTATTTCTGCAATAACCCGCCAATGTTTCTGTTTACCCCATCATTCCTCTTTTCTTTCTGCCTTTACACACCGCTCTTTCCCCTGCTCTTCTCTCACTGTCATTGTTTTCAGAAAGGGGGATGAAGGGGAGTGATAGGTTGAATGGGGAAGGAGAGAGAAGAGAAGGAGAGTAAAAGCTCATTACTTTAGTCCTGATGGGGGAAAATGAGTGAGGGGGCAATAATAAAGCTTGAATTTTTCAATACTGTTAAAAATGGGCTCTGACAGCTCGCCCGCCAGTGCTGAAGACAGACTCAGACAACGCGTGGGGAGCCACAGAATTAGCAATACCATACATCATAAAATCTAATTAAATCAAAGAGCAGAATGAAATTAGTTTTCTGTGACTCCACCCGCCGCTGAAAGAGCTCTATTAAATGAACTGTGGAGAGGGACTTAAATAATTCACTGTGAGGGATTTTGCATTTATACAAAAATTGTGCACTTAATTGTCCATGCTATATTACAGAGTTGGCCTTATGTTAACAATGGGCCTAAAGCACACTTAGTGGCGTGCGCCATGCACAGATTAGGGCCTACGTGGTTGACGAGCCTTAACAAAGTGGGGATATTAGCCGCTAATCACAGGTTCAGATGTCACTGGTAGTGAGAGCAGGTCTAAAGGCAGTGTGATTTGATAAGTCCCAAATGAAGTGAAACTAAAGGTTAAAACACTGTCAATTTAGAATAAGAATAATACTTATTAATTTGATGAAATACCTGTAATTTGTCGTTTAGGTATATTTCATTTGCAGTGTCCTGTAAGTGAGAAGAAATTCACATTGCATCATCAAACTCAGACATTTTGGTCCAAGTTGTGTCATACAAAATTCGTTTTTTCTTTTGTAACAGTGACAAGTCAGCGTTCCACCATTCCAGTTTTACTCATTCCCTTTTTCCTTATTGGTTCACTCTCTTCCCTCTGTCTGCTTCTTGCTGTTCTCCTTGGCATCAAAATAGCACAACTTTATTATGGTTGCTGTCAATACCATAATAATAAAAAGAGCGAGGGAGGGGGAGAGACTCCAATATTACACTTTTAACGAGAATATAACAGATGCACGTTGAGTGAATATTGAGTTTTAAAACTTGTCGCTGTGTGATTTGTGGCCTTGTCACCACAAATATTTGTCACTGTCTCGGCGCCAGGCCCGAGCCGTCAGTTTGTCGGTCAGCTGGGGGATAGGGGGGCAGGGCTAACACACTGATCTGGGGACAGGGGGCGGGGGACAGGGGGGCGGGGGACAGGGGGGCAGGGCTAACACACTGATCTGGAGACGGGGGACGGGGCACGGGGGACGGGGCACGGAGGCGGGGGTGGGGGGCATGGGACAGGTTGCGGGGGCAGGGGTGGGGGGTGGGGGACGGAGCTAACACACTGATCTGGCCCCTAATAGGAGCTGCCTCTGGGACTGGCACACCGCCGTGATGGAGCACTGTTTAGTTTGCAGGTGCCATATTTCTGCTGGGGGACGTTATTATAAAACGCAGTGTTATTTTGTCAGATTTCAATCATGGGCCTGGCCATTTGTCAGCAGCGTGGTATCGCTGGCCACGTCAGGCTCAGGATGAGTTATTGCCTCCCTCACATCCCAGCCCAAGTCGTCCGCTGTCATTCAGCAGTGGAGGAGAGGGTCACTGGGATGGGTGCAGGTTTTACTGGAGGCCTACTTTCTGCTATGGCTGTGTTCTCTGAACAGCAGTGCGTGTACATGTGTAACCTTTACAAGTCAATGACAATGTCCTCACAACGGGGTGGGAGTGCATAGTGCTTTCTCTTTCTCTCTTTCTCTCGCTCTGTCTCTCTGTCTCTCTCTCTGTCTCGCCGTCTTCCCCTATCTCTCTCTCCCTGTTTGTTTGTGCCTGGCTCAGACCATCTTCCACAGTAATCACAGGTCTCAGTGTGGGTCTTTGTTCAGGGGGAGTGACAGTGTCAAGTACCTTCCCAAAGGACACCACAGGGGCTCACAGTTTAATTTGCTCCCATCAACAAGGACAGGCGTGTATTCTCCAGTCGAATATGCGGTGTAGTGGTCAGGA
Organism: Galaxias brevipinnis; assembly: GCA_036023535.2. Lineage (NCBI taxonomy): Eukaryota > Metazoa > Chordata > Actinopteri > Galaxiiformes > Galaxiidae > Galaxias > Galaxias brevipinnis. The sequence goes on along the minus strand of JAVQIZ010221664.1, from coordinate 13,967 downwards.
CGATCAACAAGGCACAACGGACAGGCGTTCCCCTGCCATGACTGTATTCCAGTCTAATAAACTGTGTAGTGGAATCATGCAAGCCCACCCCCCCCCCATCTCCTGCTGTTTCCATTATTGACCCAGAACAGCCTGTTTAACAGGAGAATGTCCAGGTGGGGGGGTCGAGACCACAAACTCACACAGAGATCTTACTGATCAATCTATGGTCCCTAACATTGTTTTTATGTAGAACCCTTACGTTTACAATAGCCTGTCTATATCATTATTACTGTATTTAGTTAATAATAAATAGTATCTGTTTTAGTTAGCATAGAACATTTAAAGATGTATATATTATCTTGCTATTTCTAAAAACTAATTTGAAGGTTTTTTTTGTAATGCTCTGACACATCTTATGCAATGCCAGGTAAAACCCTACCTTGTGACTAGGTTCCTCACAACTGTATTTACCTCTCAGAAAAATCAATAAAGCGATAATAATAAAAAAGAACATATTGCCTCAATTATGCTTACTGACATTGAAATCTAGTTTCCATTTCACCACTCTGTCAATATTCATTCCAGTGACTCTGATGCAGCTCAATAACTCGAATTGCCAATCATACTTGTTTTATGTCGTCATTGCCCTTGTGTTTGAATGTCATGGCTACTACACAAACACAGAGCACGTAAAATACGTATCATTTTTGTGTGCTCCATTAACTCAAAGATGGTAGGAAGAAGTGAGACCATAATGTGCGCCAATTTCTAAATATGTAAATTTCGATATTGCTTTGGAGTGTATCAATGGCTTCCTGACGGTAACTTCCTCCTACACCTGATGAAGAGACAATGGGGACATTATGTGGCGGTATCAGTCTGACCTTGTCCCTCTGGCCTGGGCACAGACTGCTGGCTCAGTAGCCTGGTACTTAACTGACCACTTTTTAACTGGACCATGCAAAGAGGAGAAGCTTTTTATGGACACCTGTGTCCAGTTCAGTGACTGTGTGCCCTGATGTCGAAGGGCTCAAACAAAAAGGCAGATTAGTCACAGCTAAAATCCTACGGACGCATGTCACACACACACTAGCAGACACACACCAGCAGACACACGTAGAGTGGGCCATTAGGATTGGCTGATATTATAACCATTAGCATACAGCCTCTAGTTGTGTATTCCATTCCAAAATAAGAATGATTTCCATAATGTGTGTTTTCCATAAGCGGTGTGAACAAACGCCACTCTGTGTAGGTTTCCTGTTGGTAAATGTTTTAAACTGACCTTGAGAGAGCGTCTGCCCACCTCAGTGAGGTGCAGTTGCATTTATTATAAGGCTTTTACCCGTTGGTGTGTCTCTGTGTGTGTGTCTGCAGCCGATGATTCCCATGGCAGAGCAATGGCTTCAGTGTTAATATTAATAGGTGGCTGAGCAGCAACACATCACCATACATATCCTCTGGCGCTATCTATCCATTGACAGCCTGTGAAGTGTGACTGTGAGAGAGCTAGGATACAGCCAGACTGGGACACCAGTACCAGGTAGGGGTCAAACCATCAGGGTGACCCAGGTCAGACTCTGTTGTGTGGGTACCTGTGTGCTGTGTGCATTGAGCCTGTACAATACAATACTGTATTGGAACATATTTAGGTCCTTATTAAAATCTTGCACACACTATTGTGTAGACCTAAACACACACACACTAACACACGCACACACACCCACACACACTTCCACACATGAGTGTTGATAAACTTGCACGTACACAGAAAACCCAGCCCTCAACACAGACTTTCATCCTTTATTTAACCAGGTGAGTTTAATACACATACACCACTATAAGAATACATCCATCAATCAATATATACATCAGTACGTTCATACGTACATACATACATACATACATACATACATTCATGCATACATAATAACTTACTTACTTGCAGTACATATACTCACATTACAATGCATATGTACTTTCTGTGGAGTGTTTTATGTATGACAAGCAGTAATCATTTGCGATTAAGCTGATCTCAATGTCCAAAGGGCAGTATTGACGATGACGTTAACCATGTCCCATAAAATCAATCACTCAATGGAATATTAAATGCATATGTCTGTGCTCCTCTTTAATGGTCTGTCAGGGTTCATGACTTCTTATAGGAAAACCACCAAGGCATCGCTGCCCCATAATATGTCTGTATATAACACAGACTTAAGAGGTTGGAACAGATTTGGTGCATATGCAAAAACACACACACATGCACACCAAAACACACACTCACACACACACACACACACACACACACACACACACACGAACACACTCACAACGAAACACACAGACACATAAGAGTGCACACATAGTGCCAGCTATAGTAATACATGCAGGCACTCACACACACACACACACACACACACACACACACACACACACATACACACACAGAGAGAGAGGAACAGAGGACCCATGCATGTAGGCGCACACACACACTCTCACACACACACAAGCACACCACCGCCACCCGGCAGTAACAGATGAATTTTGAACAAAGCAGTATTGTAATTAGAATGAAGATAAGGCTATTCAGAATAACGAAGACTGTGTCTGGCACATTTCCCCATCAGTTACAAATCAACCCACTGAGAGGGGATAACAAGAATCCCAAATGCTTGCTCTAGATGTGTTTGATAGAGTCCACCTCAATATAAACCATAACAATGGAAAAAAATAAATAGGAATCAAATTAAATGGCTGTGATACGGCATTGAAATGCATGGGGGAATTCAAACCCAATCGTTTTTCAGTGCGGCTTCAATATTGTGGCCAATCCTCTCGCGATTCATATCCGATCACAAATAACTTTTATCACCCTCATATCTCTCTGCTAATGGAACGGGCTTGGAACTGGGGTTTAAGGGGTGCATTCATTTTTAATGAGGTCTGGGCACTGGCCGCAGCAATGAGCCGGCTGAGAGTTTGGGCCCGAGCAGTCGGGGCTGTAAAAGGTCGATTCATTCTTTACAGTCACAGCAGTTTATGTGCCACCATAAGTTTCCGAGTTGTTTATCACAATCAAACGTTCCCTCTCACACTTAGGCCTATATGGTTTTCCTGAAAATAGCGATTTTAATAATTTGAAGTTAAAAGGGCCGTATTCAGTCTTTGTAAGTGGTGTTGCTCGCCTGTGCAACAGAATATCTGTAAACAGCCAGAAGACCAAACATCACTGTTGACTCTAAGGACAATACCTAGAAGAGGCTTCACTTGATAACATGAGAATATACTGTGTATATATATATATATATATATGCATATCTCTATATATATATGGATGAATAGGTCAAATACCGTATCTGTAAGCTTGATTTTTTTTTTGCCTCACAAACAAAAAAGGTAGTAGGCTTAGGCCTAAATGCAACCATGTAATGCAATTCATTTTCAGTTAAAAAGATGCTTACACGTGGAGAACATGTAACCCTTATTAAGGAAAGGACACTTATTTTTCACATACAATTCTGGAGAAAATATGCCTTTTCTCCTTCCCCAGGAGTCATGATTTGTGTGACTGCATGTCCTGACGATAGCATTCGACGGGTCTGTGGATAAAATGTCGCTTAGGATAATGTGATTGCCCTTAAGGTACGGGGAGGTGAATTATGTTCGCTGATTTATAATCGGAAAATTAAAGACTCACTCATTTTCTAATTTAATTCCATCTTGAATGGAACAATGTTCACTCTGAGCCAAATTGGCGAATAATGTTACTAATTCAGATGCAGATGTAATTCTATTCGGCGGTTTCATCGTGTTGGTGATGAACGGGTCCCCGTTGGATCGTTGCCACTCCTATCTCGCCGTCTCGACGATTCCGCAGCAGTTGTGATAATAACCTAGGCAATAAAGGAGGGAGAAGGAGTGCTACTGTTCCACTCCTCGTAGCCCAACTCATCGGATACTCCATCTAATAGTATTTCTGTCCTCTGCTGTGCCTCCCTATCTTTGCTTGCCATTGAACTGTTATATAGGAAAACACATTTTCTGGATGAAATCGGTGTACAGCTGCATTAAACGAAGACTCTTAATGGCGGGTATAATTACTGCAGCTTGCTGCAACACAAAAAAGTCATTGCAATAAATCTGCTGTTGAGAAGCTGATTGAATGCAGGGTAAATGTCAAGGTAATTATGAAGCGACGAGGGTTAAAAGCAACGTTAATTCCCCCCACTGAGTGGTGACATTCAAATGACGCAGTGAAGGAGGAAGAGAGAGAACGAGAGAGAGAGAGAGAGAGAGTTTATAAATGAATCACCGATACGAATCGAGCAAACCCTCACTTGTCATTGGCCGTTTATTTATGACGATGAACCATTTGAGATAACGACCTCGTAGTGACTGTCCTCTTCCGGCTAGCTAACGTTTCTAATGGACAAAATTAATCATCTACAATATCAGAATGTCACAAACTTTTACCATTCTATTTGACTGCAGGATTTTAGACAGCTGCTACACCATGAAACAATTATGTTCTTAACCCAATAGGAGCGCTGTCTCATCCTAGGCCCCTATAGTCATCCTTTTTCCCCACAGCGAGGAAGGGGGATGAAGAAGAAAAGGAAGTGTGTCCACCTGAACACTCGATCACCCTTCCCATTCAGTCCACACTGTGCCGGAGATTAGAAAGGCAAGGTGGAGCATCCCTCCATCTCTCCCTTCAAGCTTCCAGCATAGTGTCCAACTCCAAGTATCTTGTCCAGATGCTCCATATGGCTTTGTGGATGTGTGGCCCCCACGGGAGGCCTGGGGTGGGCAGAGGTGATGAGTGGAGGTGGTGGGGTCATGGTCCCTGTGTCGCGTGCCACCTCTCCTGAGCCTAATCAGCTGGCCGGCCCCTAATGGCCCCACAGGAAAGAGGGGCTCCCACTCCTATATGGGGCCTCCTCTGTACCCTCACACCCTTCACTTCCCTTTGGGAAGATGGGAAAGAGTGGATTATTTTCTGGCCCTTTTGTTCTCTCCACCCCACCCCCACACCCCTTTCCTCCAGAAACAGTGCGAGCCCAGGCTCCATGACAAAAAGCCAATAGAGCTAGCTGCCAAGGCTTGGAGGTCTGAGAGGGATGACTGGCCTGGAAGGTTAAAGCAACAATGTGCTCAGGCCCATTGAGTTGCTACTTGTGTTTTGATGGGTGAATGTTACTGTGCTTGTGCGTGTGTGTGTGTGTGTGTGTGTGTGTGTGTGTAAAAGGTATAAAGGTTGCCAAAATCTATACGATGGGACAAATCTAAAAGAACACCTGTTCACTAGTCTGCAGCTAACGGAATAATGAGGACTTCATTTGATTTCAATCGAACCTTAAAGAGCTTTAAAGATCATTCATGCTTTATTTTATAGTATAAAAAGAGGTTCAGAGGTGCACATGACACTTGGGGCTTGGGGGGAAAACATTTAGAATGCAAATGGAATGCCTTGGTTTGCTGTAAGGGACAGTACTGGGAGGCATGGGACAAACAAAAACTGTGAGAGATTTCTTAAAAGGTCCCAATTTCTAAAGCCTTTTTATATGAACGAGCACTGCTAACATGGAAGGTGTGATGTCTTTCTCTGCAAAGCCTAATGGTGCACTGTTGGAAAACGACAGGTGTACGTATGATGCCTTCTCTTTTCCTAAGTACGGCAAACCGTGGTCACTCACGCTGCTTTGTTTTTAGGGTAATAGCTCCATTTACAAAACGTTGGCGGAATTAATGTCGACAAACGCGGTAGTAACCGAGCCAACTAATTTTTGCTCATTCCCCTTGAATTATTGATAGCTGAGAAATATACCATATGCTCTCAGAGGAGCTACATACATTCATTTCATACAAAATTGCCGCTGTTTAGTGAAAAGTATTAGTAGCTTAACTGCTCTTTTCAAAGGAGGTGACTTATAGAGAGGCTTTAATCACATATAAATCAACCCATGTAATTACGCTTCCAGCTGCTGCCCTAGCTAAGCTGAAACTGGGGCCCCATGCACCAGTAGTAGGGCCCTGATCACCTGAATTAGTTTGAATCAACTACCATTAGTTTTCTTTCCTCAGATCACATTATGATGAGTTATTGAGTGAGGGAAAATGAGCGTACAGAGCCAATCACTGTGTGTGTGTGTGTGTGTGTGCGTGAGAGAGAGAGAGATAGAGAGACAGAAATAGAGAGAGAGAGAGAGAGAGAGAGAGAGAGCAAAAGAGAGTGTGTGTGTGTGTGTGTGTGTGTGAGAGAGATTGTGTGTCTGTATTTATGTGAAAGGGTGGAAAGAAAACCATAGAGAGACAGAGAAAGATTGTTGAGAGATGAGAGGAGATAATGAAAAAGTTCCGAAATTTTCAGAACATGCATTCTCTAGTGTGGGTGGCAACAATGTGCATGCAGAAATGATGTGTAGTTGACATGCATCTGTTCATTACAGCATTGCACATCTTTATCAACTTACCAAAACAAGAATGGATTTTTAAATGTAAGCCAAGCATTACACGGATATGCAATTTTTATTTTTTGACTGTCTGGGCAAATATTTGATTATATACTCCTACTGTGTATATCCATTAATATTTCAAATGTAACGAAATATTATTTCCATATAACATAATGTGTATGGCCTTCTGCTTCGGGCAGCGCTGGGTTCTTTCCCCCCATGTAGTGGTGGGGCACCACCTAGTGGTCATATTATGTCACAGCGTGGCGGCCTACCACATTGCGTGTCTGAAACATTGCATGATGCATCTAACTCACACAAGACACAATATTAATCTATGGAGGTGAATGTGAACAATGGCTGTCAGTCATGTCTGTTCCAAAATGTTCTCATCTCAATCCTACAATACATTTGTGTAACGACCTCACTCATGTGCCATGCCTTTAGCAGGCTTCTCCATTTCAACTCAGAAATGTATTTAACCTTAATTTTTCCTAAGACTCAACAGTTACTTAAGAGGTAGTGAATTATCTAAAGTCAACTTAAAACAAAAGTCTACTACCCAGACAGGTGCCCCCGCTACGCTCCTCCCAACGCCACTTTTAAAAGGGGAAGACATTTTGAACAATCCCAGTGTTTGTTCTTGAAAAGAACAAGGCAGCACTCTCAGCTTCGCTGTCAAGCGGCATTCAAGAATCCGATTAAAGACCATTAGGGGTATTGGCGTTCAGCAGAGTGGCTACTTTCCTCTTGGCAGGAGCCACACTCATCTATTTCACACCAATTTCACACAGGCTTTGCATATACAGTATAAACTCTATTTGTTTAGCGAGGCTAAGACGAATGCAAAGCAACAGGCCAATATGTAACAACGGCCATGTATTGACCCGGACTCTCAACAAGACCCTGTTTGTGTGTTGAGGCAATTCCCTTCCAGTGAAATGCTGTGGTTAGGTGGCTGTACTGAAATTACACTGATGTGTTATCAGCAGAGACTTAATGGCTGTCACAGTGCCTTTGTTGAGGAACAAACTAGAGCAGTTATCATTTACATGTGCACCTCACACAAGGAAATATGCTGTGATGGTCCTTTACATCCAAACAGCAATAAACCATTTGAATGGAGTCACTGTTGAAGTAATTGGAAAACATATTTGGATGGCTAGCGGTGTCTATAGTTACAGTGCCCTTCTACAAACAGTCATTTTGGAATGACAGGTCCTTATATAACCACTTGTTTTATACAAGGGCATCAAAAAAATATAATACGCAAAATCAAAAAGAGCACAACTGTCCACTGAAAGAAGTGAATATTCTGCCCGTCTGTTTTTGTGCTTCTTTATGATAAACACTGCCAAGTGCGTGCAGCCCAGATGGACATGTGTGTTGAAGAGCAGAGAGAGAGCGTATTGAGATGAATGACCAGGCGGCCCCGTGTTAATTGGGACATCAAACAAGCAGGTTTTAATAGCAGAAGGTTCCAGCCTTGGTGAGAAGTGGGTCCATAGTGCTCTCTGTCTCTAGATTGGTGCTTTTGTCTCATTCGATTAGCAGGTCAAGCCCCCTACATGAAGAAGACTACACCCACACTGCTGCCTGGGCTATGGCAGGAGAGCCACGAATCACACACCTGTTACTCCCAGAGCCTGAAATGGGAACTGAATATAATTTCCCTCAACTTGTGGAGTGCCACGGTGTTTGTGCAAACATGCCTTGTGTCTCTTTCTGTCTTTTTCCATGTATCAGTGTGCCTGGTAGTTAAAATCATAGGGATAAGGAGCGGCAGTGTGTGTGTGTGTGTCTGTGTGTGTGTATGTGTGTGTGTGTGTGTGTGAGAGAGAGAGACTGGAAAGGGGGGGGGGGGGGGTCAACACCTCTCTCCTCCCAACCCTAACCCTAAAGGTTACTGTTCTAGTGTTCAGGTCAACTCCTCTCTCCTCCTAACCCTAACCCTAACCCTAACCCTAGAGGTTACTGTTCTGGTGTTCAGGTCAACTCCTCTCTCCTACTGTGTCCCTCACCAAGGATACCAGGAAGTGATGCGTTCTAAAGCTAGCATGTTACTGGATGCCCCTTCCACCATCCACATGGACACAATCTTGTTTTTTAAAATCAAGATGAGCGTAATTATTGTTTCTCTCTTTATCTGTCTGTATAAACCACACACACACACTCCCTCACACACACAAACACACACACACACATACAAACTTCAAAATGCTAATTTATGATTAGCATCATTATGCAGGAGTGAAAGCCTTCCCACTGTGAAACACAAAGGAGTCATTCAGCGGCAGACTGCTCTTAGTCGAGGGACAATTATGGCACGCAGATGTATTCATTCATAGTGAACAGGATTTATTTGATAATTATAAACCATCACATTTTTAATTCTACTTAATGAGGAGCTGCACCCAGTGTTTCCTGTGTGTGTGTGTGTGTGTGGTGATGGTGGTGGTGGGGGTGGGGGGGTCATGGGGATTTCTTTTACTCTTTAGTCGCTGTTTTTCTTTCTGCATCATCTGTCCTCCTTTTGGTGTTCTGAGACCTGAGGTGTTACAGTGCTCCACTCACAAACACCAAGCAGTAAATTAGCTACTGATTGGAATCAAGTTTTAAATGGGAGCTCAGTGCTTGCTTTGTATGCACTCTCCATACTGTGGTGGTAAATGATGATGCTGTCAACACATAGTGTAGTGTATAATCTGTCTTACATCTTATTTTAGTGACTCCTTGTGTGAGGAATAATGACACATCAAAAGAGAAGTTAGCATGATGAACATGATGAAGAACCCTGCAAAGCAAATAAACGTGTCTGGCCTCTGTCTGCCACGGTGTCCACCGGCAGGTCCGTCCTCATGCAGCACTGACATGTTGTGGAGAGTAATTGAGTTAGCAAAGTTTAATCAGCGTTTAGCTAAGAGGCATCTATGCCCCCCTCCGCTCTGATCATACTATATTTGTAATGGTTAGCAATTAGAGCCAGAGCCCTTTAGCTAGAACAGAGGAAGGAGAGACTGCCAGCAGTAACAGAAAGCCATAATCACCCTACCCACACTAGTTGTTAGTGGCAAAGTATGGGTCAGGGGAAGGTTGGCGCTAGCTCCTATGCATTAAGATAAATGGCATACCTGCCCATGGCATGCATGGCAAACACAAACCTCTGCAGATCTCATTTTAATCAGAGCACATTATACTTTGATGTATCACTCATGTTCAAGACTAAGCTACAGGAAATGAATAAATCATGGTAAAATACCAAAATCATAGTTGTTTATTGTGCAGACAAAAATAAAAAATAAATAATTTTACGTATGACACAGCAATGTCTGATTGCTTGGCTTGAATGAGCCTTGTCATTTTTCAAATACTCGTAATATTTAGAAACAAATCTAAAAAGAGCGGTAAGGAGATACCTATCCTCAGTCATTATCAGTGCAGTCAGCCGCTAACAATAGCATGATCCAAGTTCCACTACAGCACATGTTCTGTCAGTACACTGAGAAAATGGAAGCTTTGCTAGCTGGCTAATTGTGCCCAGTAGTATGCAGCAAACGACCAGAGCTCACAAACAGAAGCCTCTCTCACGGTGTGTGTGTGTGTGTGTGTGTGTGTGTGTGTGTGTGCGTGCGTGCGTGATTGAGTGTGCGTGTGTTGCTCAGGGTAGGCCCGGAGGAATGCTGCAACAGTGTCTCCTTTCCCAGTGATCAAGGCACAACTCAGCGGCCTACTCCTCGGAGGCTAGCTGGAGAGGAAGCATGTGCTCCCCAAACAACCACCAGGCATTCTTTCCACACTAAGGGGATGTTAATGAGAAACATCCCTAGCCTCACTGCTAACCAGGCAGTCGGCCCCAAAGAGGAATGCTGGGCCCTTTCAGTCAGGAATTGCTTAGGGCTATTAACCACTATCTCAAAAGGCTGACAGATGGGCTTGTTGTATCAATTAGGAGATTGTTGACATGCCTCTCAGTCAGATCACTGCGCTTTTGAATCATTGTTTTGCCAGATAGAAACAGTGTCTGATTTCTTTGTGCTTCCCCCTCCCCAAACAGCTCAAATATGTTTCTTATTGTGTAATATGAACAGATAAATGATTTTCAACTAACATGGTCTTAGAGAACATCCCTGAACCTTCTCTGTGAAATCTGATGAAAAGGGTCATTGTTGCCATCTAGAGGTTAATTTAAGTACTACCATATCTAAAGTCTAATTTCACATTTTTATATCTAACCAATAGCTAGTTTGACAACAGATAATAATAAGTAAAGTCTATTTTGTTTTCAACAGTTGTTGCAGTTCCTGTAAGCGAGTCAGATAAAGATCATGCTTCATGCATTCGTCAGTATGAGCCCGGGCTTCCCGTAAGACAAACCGTCACCTCCTGTCCAGTAAATCAGTTACACATATATGCATAATAGGAAATAACAGTTGATAAGACTGATAAGTTTTAAGATGATCCTAGTTGTCCCAGGGTGAGTGCATACTGTTCACATTAAATTTGTTTAACTGCCAGCGTGCCCCATGGCTTACAGGCCCTAATGATATTCCTCGCCTGTTGTTCAGAGCAACATAGGCAAATGTCAGGCAAATACTCTGTTTTTGAGGTTTTTTTTTACAAATGAGTTTTTATTTTGAAGGTACTGTTGGATCATAAAAAGCAAACAGTCTTTTGCATGCCTACCTGATGTACTGACCATAAGCTGTCTTCTCTAAACGTTCTCCATCCCTGTCGCTCCCATTGAGAATGCTGAAAATTATATTAAAAATATATTTTATTAACAGACATGCCACAACAGTTTACTATTTGCTCACCTATACCTCATTTGCATTAACAGAAGAGAGATAGGAGATCAGTTATTCTTCAAGGTTTGAGTTGACTCCAGGTAAACAGCTGCAGTAAAGATTGTTCTGTTGTTCAAATAATGCAGCAAGCAAGGCACTATCGGTACGCTAAAAAGACAAAAATATGTTGTATTCAACTTGTTGAAAGAATATAAATATGGTGTAGTAATAACAGTTCCAAACTAACATTAACAGAGACATATAACCCTAAATATGGTCTAACTTTCATAAGCATAAACAACCCTCACTCTGGTCTAACTTAAACAGACATCAGCAACCCTCACTCCGGTCTAACTTTAACAGAGAAATCAACAACTCTCCCTGTGGTCTTTGAGGGTTATGTTTTTCCCATCCTGAAGTATTACACAAAATGTGTAATGAATTGGTGGATAAGGCTGTTCTTTTGTGCTGATGCCTCGGGCCTTTGACTTGGTTTAGGTTGCATATGCTATGAGTCAATAACCGTCAATAACCGTCATTAAATAGCTTTCCAATGACTGGATTTTTGCAAGGATGAGCCCTGCAATTCTACAAATGTAAGCAACCAAACAAATGTTATTGTCAGTTCACTGGAGGCTGACAGTTCTTCTGCACATTCCTGAGCGTGGCCCAGGAGTAGCAGCAGAACCAACCTCAGTAATTACACATATCCTACTTTAGGACTGCCACTTTAAATAGAATGATAAATCAGTGTAAAAAAACCATTTGGTAATACGGCCAATTATTATGTTGCATTTATCGGTCAAAGGTAGCTGCATTAAACCCAAGTCACCATTATCTGACAAATGTCCTTTCTCTGCCATGACATTGTTTGGGTTTTTAGCATTGTGCTGTTTGGCCAATGATAGACATGGCTGTCTGCTTAGCATGGGCAAGGTGGTGGGTGGAATGGGGGAGGTGGGGTGGGGGGGGTTGATCGGGGTCTGTGTTGTTGCCAAACGGGGGCTGAGGGTGTATTGGTGTGCAGACAATAGGGCTGGGCCAGTGCTGAAAGCCTGTTCTGTGGATCCCTGTTAGCTGTCTATTATCCCCAGTCTCCAGGGGCTGGCTAAATAGAGGGCATGTGTTAGGCAGACATTTATCATGTAATTACAGCTCTAGGATCAGTTTCTGATAGTGTGTGATGATGACTAATAATTACTGTGCATTTCACGCCTCCAGAAGGACCCAGATGGGTCCAAGAGAGTCAATAAAGAGAGGGAGAGGTGGAATGGGGGATGAAGGGAGGGAGAGGCAGGGGTGGGGGATGGAGGGAGAGGTGGGGTTGGGGGATGGAGGGAGAGGCAGGGCTTGGGGATGAAGGGAGACGCAGGGGGGGAAAAAATAAGAGAAGATGGATATCGGGACAAGGAGGAGGGATGGTGTATATCATGAACCTTTTAAAAGGTCTCCTCAGCTAAATTAATTTAACCATGTGTCCATTTCCTAATTTAGAGAAAAGAAAAAAAAGAAAAGTATAGAAAAGATAAGGAAAGAAAAGAAAAGAAAAGATGATTTTTTTGTAAACAAAATGTATATGGGATTGGACAATCAACATTGTGCAAATCCTAAGTGAAATTAATTTCATTGATATGTTGATCGACCCCCACAATCCACATTAGGTTTTCACATTGTCACATATTGACAATGTGACTAAAACTTTGCTATTTCAAATTTGACCAAAAGAAAGGATGTATTTCATACGTGTCGCCCCACATAAAAACATCCAGATATCACTCTGTCACTTTGTTCCATAAGGCGTGCTCACATTTACCCTGAGGTGCTGTAAAGCAGAGGCTCTTATTCCTCTGGTGTGACCTGTGCTATCTCCTCTGATATACAGTCAGACTCCACACCCATCATATCTGAAGAAGGGCCTAAATGAATGGGTCTGGTGGGGGCTTAAATTAGGAAGAGAAACAGCCTCTTTGTGGTTTCTGTGGCAGAGGGTGGTGGGGGCTGGTGGAGGTGAGTTACAGGGGGCCAGCGTAGTATTTCTACCCACCAAGGAGGAGGATCAATCAGGAGGGGTCAAGCAGCAGCAGATGTGGTGCAGTGGAGAGGAGGCTTCAAGAAGAGAGGGAGGAGGGAGGGGAGAGAGGGCTGAGGAGAGGAGGTGGGAGAGGAGAGTGAGGGGTGAGGAGAGGAGGAGAGGAGGTGTGTGTGTGTGTGTGTAATGACTGGAATTTCTGTGTGTGTGTGTGTGTGTGTGTGTGTGTGTGTGTGTGTGCTTGTATCCATGTGTTAGGGTGGAGGTTGAATTGCTACGCGTCATACTGACCCCGACATGAACTAGAGAGAGAGAGTGTGTGTGTGTGTGTGTGTGTGTGTGTGTGTGTGGAGCAGGAGGAGGGAGGTGGGGTGCAAACCAAATGCAGGTGCAGCACTGAAACTTCTCCCTGAGCGCCACACTCAAAGTGACTTACTCTCATGTGTGTGTGTGTGTGTGTGTGCGCGCCCCATGTGCCCTTCTTGATCCCCTGTTCAGGGGCCCACAATGCATATCCAGAGGGGCCCCTCCTGGTTACACTAAAGGGCCTCATATCCAGAGGGGCCCCTCCTGGTTACAGTAAAGGGCCTAATGTCCAGAGGGGCCCCTCCTGGTTACAGTAAAGGCCTCATGTCCAGAGGGGGCCCTCCTGGTTACAGTAAAGCCCTCATGTCCAGAGGGGCCCCTCCTAGTTACAGTAAAGGGCCTCATGTC
>JAVQIZ010221663.1:0-13533 GCA_036023535.2 Galaxias brevipinnis | reverse complement strand
ATCGGTGATATGCGAGCCGTGGCGGGAGGCTGCGTCCATTTCCTCCACGCTCAGCCCAGCGCGTGTTTGTTCTACGGATAAAGGCCGCGTGATTTGTGTGTGTGAATCACGGCACCCTGCCTCCGCCCCGCCGCGTAACCCGACGCCGCTTTTCCTGGTCTTTGGGTCATTGTGGCCCGAAGGTAACCCGATCCCCTCCTCCTCGGCGACACAATGGCGGCCCCTCGGCTGCGGGGTCAGAGGGCGTCTCACCTGAGGACAGGAGCCTGTAATCTCCGACACGGTTCACACACACGGTCACGGCCCACCGAGCAGCGAGTATTGAAAGGGGGCTTCCTCTCGCCCTCTGGGGGCTTTCATTCCTCAGGCAGAGGAGCCTGTGCAGACCAGTGAGCAACAACAACATCAGGACACTGCCACCATCTTGCCATGCGCCACGGAAACGTCTAGACTTTGGTTGAGGGGGTTTGGGGACGGACGGACAAACGGACTTTAAAACTATGGAATGAATTCACTTGCTGAACTTTGTCGAGACCAAAGCGTTTCTCTGGGGCCGAGCACAGCCCCCCGTTTCCCAAACTCGCACAGGCAGGAACCAGTTCCACTCTTTTGTGAGAGTCCACACTGACACCACACTGCCAACAAGAGCCCCCCCCCCACTCCTCACCGCCCCCTTACCCCACCCCCAATGCCCCTCTCCTCTCCTCAGCTCTGCTCTCTCTCCTTTCTCAGATTGGGGGTTGGGGAGCGTTTTGTGGCCCAAATAAAAGAGCTAAAGCAGTCAGAACCCCATTGTGTGCAGAGGGGGGGGGGTTGGGGCAGGGGGGAGGAGGAGGGGTAGGGGGGGCAGTGACCCAAACAGCTAGGCTTTCAGGCCCGAGCTTACACGGACCAACAGGCCTGGACTGTAGCCTGGCAACAGTAGCCCGTGGTAGAGGAGAGGACGAGGGGGGAGGGGGGGTTTGGGAGACAGACAGGGTGCCGTGAGGACAGTTGCAGCACTTCAGAGGGCCGACTGGCTGGTCCCCCTGTGCGCACGAAGGCAACACCGAGCCCAGTGTGGGACCAATTCAAACCTATAATTGACTATGATCACTCTTTAAAAGGATGCGTGTGTACGAGCATTACACCGTTTAATATCCCCAAGTTTAACCGGGACAATGGCGATCGGACAGACAATGGAGGTATTGAGATCTCCGGAGGGACATTTCTGTGGAGCACCCCCATCATGGCATGAATATTAACTATGTGAACTTTACGACCATCAACCTCCTTTTAGGGAAAAACTAATATTAGAGAAGGGGGGGGGGACTGCATGATCATTACTTTTATTTTCCTCTTTACAAGGACTAGAACTGATCCCGTTCTGTTGGCACTGCTCTCTTAAATGAACTCAACATTGTACCAAACAGTTAAAAGTAGGTAGCATGGCTAGGGGTTAGCCGGGACACTGCCACAGGGAGGGTCTGCACTTTACTGTGAAAGAAGTCGGATGGCTAAGCACACACTGACCTTACTTAAGCACCCCAAAGCACTCCCAAGACAAGACGTGTGGTGGTGCAGCCTGTATGCTAATGTTACTGAGCAAACGCACCTAAAATCTCTATAGCTTCAGACCGAAATTGCAATAGCTAAGAACTCGCCCACAGCCACATGGAGTGAGACACATCCCTGAGTTGAGGTCTCCTAAAAGCATTCTTCTATGTGCTCAACCACAAAAACACTCACCCCACTCCCAAACGTGATCCAGGCTTAGGAAAATCTTTTAAAAGAAAAGGGGTTTCTACCGGCACAGTTTGGAAGATACAACTTCCAATCAACTTCCAGTATTCTCTCAAGCCAAGCCTAATAGCTGAAACATTTCAACACCGGTTGCTCTGTTTTGCCTCACATTCCTTCAGCTAATGAGGATATTCGACTGCCAGCTGAATATGCCCTGTCTATACTGACGAGAGTATAAAACAGACATAGCTTTGCATAGTTCAGACAGATGCAAATGGAACTATTTTATCAGGAAAGGGTAACGGGTCATAAATTGGCGTAGAGTTTGACCAAAGCCCTTTTAACAAGGGACACGCATTTTCACAGCCCTTGGAGTTCTGTTTGTAAGACAGGCAATCTTGCCCAGTGATAAGATACTGGGGAAAATGCAAAAGAAAACAGCCCAAGAATGCTCATTATCTCAACCACTCTGTCACCCATAAACCACTGGAGAGGTTTAAGATGAAGGGTGAGGTCCTCTCCTATCTCCTCGAGCATCTTATAAACACAAGGCAAACAACCGCAACTCACTTTTAGTGCTCTGAAGTCAAGGGTCCCCTGTCTAGTTGGCCGTGTCCCTTTGCGTAGTGTTTCACATTTAACCGCAACGAAAGACCGAAGAACTCATGTGAGCTATTGAAAAAAAAAAAGTTTAGGGAGATTCAAAAGAGCGCTTTTGGTGGAAGAGGTTCACTTCAATATCAGTGGCTGTCAACAAGAAGGTCTGGTTCCCTTTTTTGTCTGAGAGGGAGGAGGAAATTGAGAAACTCTGCTCGTCTGACGAGACCGACCTCGGCTATTTCAATTACGTGTGTCTTTAGAAGTCGTATACCAGGTCAGTGAAGACAATCAGAGGATTAGACATCAGAGGCAGGCATAACCCTATCTAAGCATGTGGTTCAGACATACACACAGTACACCAAAAAGACTAATAATACAGGAATCATTCCATTTCCTTCCTGGGTTGGCTACGCAATAATAGAAAGCCTGACACTGATTACCTAGCCAGACAGATTGGTTGAGCGTGTGCGAGAGAATCGGGGAGACTTTAGTTCAAAGAGTAAATAACGATGAAGGCTTTAGGCCTAGTCAGGCACCAGAGACCCTGTTGACATAATGTGGTGGGAAGGGAGGACGAAGAAAGTGAAGAGGAGAATGAGACGGCGGGAACGAGGACAGAGCGTGAGCTCCTCAAGCTCCTTCAGCAGAGAGATGGACAGGATGTGCTTACCAGGAGGGGTCAGAAGGCAGCACTTCCTGAGATAGGGCCTGGGAACTACAGCTCCCAGTCCCCAGTCACGACCCCGAAGTAGAGGGGACAACCACCCTTCCTCTCCCTTCTCCCTGAGGTGCTTCAACTTCAGCTCGGCTCCTCTCCCCAGATGGGAGCCCTGCTAACGTCTCTTCGACTGGCTGGGTCCGCGGGCCCTGCCCGAATCTTCCATCTGCCTGTCGGTCAGACACGAGTGAACCCGGGTAGCGAGTGGACCCACACAGCCCTCACGGTAGCTAATTGCAAATCAAACAAGTCACTCCAAACATCCCGTCGTAAATGAGAGCGGCTCGATGGCATTGTTTGGGCGCATTCCAGGGGTGACTGCTGGGGTGGACGGGGAGGAGGTGAGGACAATGGCACCAAAGCTATGGAGGGACAGGAGGAATCTTAGTAAGCATTCCTCTCTAATCCACCGTGAAGACACCAGAGAAAACCCCTGGCCCAAAGGTGCCGTGGGCCAAGCCAACAATATCAACCGTGTCTCTGCTGCAGTCAGAGAAGGAATCTATGCCGGAGAATGTGTGCAAATCTACTTTCAAGGCGATTTGGCTTGTTCATGAACAATGTACTGGAAAGCAACCATTTCCAACATTCTGCTTCGATGAGAAAAAAAAAGAGTAGGAATCTCGCAATAGGGCCAGATGCATTTTCCATATGGGCCCCTATCCCCACCTGCTCCTAAGACATCCTAACTCATGTCCAATATGTCCTCCTCTATGGTTTTTTTAATGCCGGAGTGAACGGGAAGCAGACACATAAAACACACAAACGTTTCATGAAGGAGACACGACTCCTCACACTGGCCACAGACAAGTGGCTGTTCCCTATCACACTGACAAACTGTCCTCCTTCATCGTGTTTTAAGAGGCTGGGAGCTTCCATCGGGTCATTACAACACATCGCTGAATTTATAGGCTCACCCCGCTACCGAGGTCAAGTACGATCCATTAATAACGCACAGAGAGCCACTGTATCCCTCCGGCCGCTCTGCCTCCCACAGCGCAGGGCATTCTCCTTCACGTCCGTCCCGCCATTCAGCCGGGGCGGAGAGCCTGGTGTAATCTGCGGTCCACCACTGGGTCTGGATGAAGGAGGACGAGCCGAGCGGGACAACACAGGGGAGGACAAAGGGGCGCTCCTCGTCGCTGCCGCTGGGAGAGAGAGAGCAAGTGCGTGCAGCAGAGACCCATGGGCCGTCGGCTCCACTCCTCCACGAGCCCCGTCTCCCCCAGCATGGGGGCAGCCGAGCGCTCAATGGCAGCACCTGGCCCTCCGCTCCGCCTTTGTCACGATCTGACTTCACTGGATTACCATCACAACATCCACCAGCTGTCCTCCAGGCAACAGCTCGCTCGCCCGCCCACCCCCCGCCGCTGTGGGCCATCCACCACCCCCCCCCCACACACCCCCCACCCCCACCCCCAGGCCAATTCTTCCAGCTGGATCCTCTCTGAATGACACCCTCTCAATCTGCCTAATTATCTCCCCTCCAGGCCTGTTACGCTGGCCCTCTCCGGGGTGGCACATTCCATGCAGCGAGGGGCGGGGCTCAGGGGCCCGTGGCCCTTCAGCTGGACTTCCTGACTGCTCACCTAGAGGGCCGCACACTCAACCCTTCACTGTCAAGTGCACATGCCCGCCTTCAGGCCCCTGGGGCTCCAGAGTGCCTTTCAAAAGGTCAGATGAATATTCACCAGAATGACACAATGGATCTACCAACCAACAAGTTTGGTTTTCTTAAACAAGCAAGGTTTTAACAGGAAGATTAACACCTACGTTAAGAAAGTATAGTCAGGACTATAAACTGAACAATCTGAACAATTGCAGGTATCATTGCCTAAAGGTAATATATCATGTTCAAGACTGAAACTAGTAGGATTCACAAGACAATTATGCCCATCCTTTACAGTGTGCGTTACGAGTGCAGGTGCCAACTGAACATAAACCGTCCAATTAACAACGGTGCATTTTACATGCAAGTAGTGCCATCCAGCGACCCCATTCAATTCCATTACGTCATCTTAACAGGAGGAATTAACTGGAATAGGTAACAGGGGATTTCTTGTGTAATCTGGTATAACTCGGTCGGTTCTGTGACCTTCACCCCCTCTACCTGAAGAGCGGGCCGGGGCAGGGGGCCAGAGGGAGTCGACAAAGAGCCAACTTAGTGGCTCTGCCATGTTCAGGGCACAGTGTGTGTGTGGCTGCTATCCTTTTCACTTTTGGCAGGAAGACACAAGATACATTCCTATCTGGGACAATAACAACAACAATACAATAAGCTGTAAACACAAACCTAATCCCGTCACCCGAGAATATTCTTGCCGTGAGGAGAGGAAAATATCACTCAATTCGTGCAACGTTAGAGAATGACCAGAGGGATGATATCTGCTCCAATCTGCTCCAACAGTGTCAAAATAGTGGTTTGGACGAGAATGATGCAACTAATATCACCACAGTGACTCTTGAATTAAACAGGCCTAAAGCATCCAACCAGTTCCTTGAGTTCTCCTACCTACGCCACTGCCTTTATCTACACTTTCATTCTTTCTCTGCCTCCCTCCATATCTCTCTCTGTTGCCGCCTTTCTTCTCTGCCTCTCCACCCTGTCCTGCCGGTGCCCGGTTACAGCCAGGTATCTGGGAGAATAAAGGATCTTTTCTGCTGTTGTGGCTCTCCTGTTACCCTGGTCTCCTAGAGGAGGGGGCTGGGGCGGCTCCACCACTGTGCCCTGTCCAGGACCGGTCTGACCACTCCTGTGGTCGTTGTACTCCGCTCCCAAGTCCCCAGCCCTGGTACTGCTGTTCAACAACTACAAAGTGTGGAGGGACAATTTGGAATACCCATTTCCCCCACTTAAAGAAATGCCTCTTGCGGTTGGCACTGAGCCAGCAGGATGATGACACATGCACAGCTCTCCATGCCTACAACTTCTATAAACACACACAAACACTCGTACACACATACACACAGACAAACACAAAGTAATTTTCAAAAGAAAAACACTAACTAGCGTGACACAGCAACATTCAGACTTCAGATTAAACAATACATTGGTGTCCATATTAAAGGGCTGATTCTGCACAATAAAACAATGATAACTATAAGAAGAAGCGTGGATTTGAGCTGACTTCTAGAACTGGCTAACCAACATTTAAACAAGTAAAATTCCAATTATACATGTGTGTCCCCAAGCAATAAAAACAATTATACATTTACCCAATGGCCACCTATTGGAAACTTGCCTTTCGTGAGTCTAGGTAATGATTAAAATATAGAATGTTGCGAGGATCAGTAACAGGCTGGACTGGTGGTAAAAAACAAGTGCCAATCCTGTATGCTACAACACAACTAATACAGAGTAATAAACTGTAAAAATCTCAACATTTAAGGAAATAAAAAGTTAAATGGTGCGAGCATATCAACTCTACTGTGACCTTTGTTTATGGATATGGAGGGCCAGAGCCCATAACATAATAAAAGTTAATGTACTGTAGAGAAGTGGTTGACAACATCAAGAGGCTTCAAACAATACTAAAACCATAAGCAATTTGGACATTTTTGTTTCATGAAATGCTGCAATCCCATTTCAAACTCTCAGGGGTGTTTCTCTTACCTGAGGCTTAAAAATACTAATGACCACCAGGCAAGTCACTGCAGGTAATTTTAGATCATCCATTGTGATTCGGTTTTTAACTAGCCCCCATTCCCAATTGAAAAAACAGGGCATTACTATGAAAGAACGTAAAATAACAAAAGTTCCAATCAGGAGGGAAACATACAACTTTGTGATTAGTCCTGCCCAATAAAATCGTCCGAAATTATATAGAAATCAAAACAAAATAGGAATGACCATTAATGAGCAAAATAAACCTTCAACGTGAGAAAGTGCTTGAAGTGTGTAAAAAATGGAAATGCTCATTAAAAAAATGTTGGGTTAAGAATATTTTTTATCTAGAACAATCTTAAACATAAGTCAACAGGTGCAAGATTAGCCAATGTTATGGTGCCAATCTTTGCAATGTGATACTAGAGGTCCAATCTTAATATGCTATTTTATGTAGCATAGCATTAGTACTAATTCAAGAAACTGGAGACAAAAAACTGCAGAACCCCATTTACATTTCACTTCTCAGGCCTGCTGATAGGCAATTTAGCTATTGTCGTGTACTATTTAGCACTCCACGCAGCAAATCAACCCAGATATCAGCTGATTTTACACTTACATGCATCGAGAAGGTGATTCTAAGCACGTCCCTCCATTTTCACAAGGTCTGTATTTATCCACGCAGCGGAAACCTGTGGAAAGGGAGGTAAGAATGAAGGAGAACCAAAAACGTTGTAACTCATAGGGCAAATTTGGAATCGCCTACTATTCAGACTCAAAATCTACAAGTGAGCTTCTTAATTGTCACCAACAAAATTTGAAGCGCAGGAGGGTCTTCTCGGGTATTTACTTAAACTCTTACAGGCCTGTTTAGTAAGTAGCTGGCCATTCCAAATGTATAATTCATCTTGGTTTATTTGTCTGTGACCACTTCGTAGTATGCTACATCTCAGAATAGGCAACTTGAAAATCGCTTGTTCTAATGTTATGTTGGCCATGACATTCGAACTTTAATTTAAATAGTGCTTTTAATTTCTACATATTGTTGGTTGCCCCATCCCCCAGGCTAAAACAACCAAGTACAATTGTTTAAATCTCTTTGTTCGGATAAGCAGGGGGTATGCGTACGTTTTGGCTCATCGCCCCTCTTTCTTTAGTCTAAGACAACTCACCCTAATTCCCTTCGGGTAGCCTATTACATGGGCTGCATACTGACTACAATTCTAATATGAACGTGTGTAAATGGCACTAAACATCATACAACAACTTCAGAAATTTCAGGACAGTGAAAGTAATTTCGTTGATGAGGCACTAAGTATGAACGGAGCGAGCCCTGCGCTGCTTTCATGTAAAGCATTCAAATTGTTTTCCCACGGTGCCCGTTGAGCTATTGAGAAATTAGCAGACACGCTAAGTGAAAGATAACAGATTTTCTTTCTATCAACTTTCTCCATACGAACATGTAGCACAACCCATCCAACCAACGGTAGGTACAAATAACTATTACAAACTGCAAAAAAAATAAAAATAAGGAATAAAATGCAAAATTATTGCATTCGAACTACGTTTTTCTTATTCCTTTTCATCTTTAGGTTTATCGAAGACTAAAAAGCGAACATATGATTACATTAACCTATTACACTTGTTTCGGAGATGACAACCAACATCATGTAACCTAGTCCGCATCAGGCTTTGCAGCTCCTAATTGCACACTAATTGTGGTACCCTTAGTAATCATTGAATACTAATCAATTTAAATAAACTTCGGCCATTACTCTAGCTAAATGCCTCTAGTATAGATCAACCACTTGTACATAATATACTAAAAAGTCACCTGGCAAAGCAAGTAGGCTTCACGGGTGATGCGCAAGAACCACTCCAGCGAATAAAATCATGTTACAATGTTTCATTCACATTTTAGACAAGATCGCTGTATGTTGCCCAGACATGTCTCAAAAGTTGTAACTGACTTGTTGAAGCAAAGCTTAAAAGTTATTTCCTCTTACCTTGACAATCATGGATAAATAATATAATCGAAAGGAATATCCATATAGTATTCCCTTCCATTTCGGTGGAAATGTTCCAACGCATCAATCACAATTTAATCAGTAATACATCCTTTGGAAGTTCACATAAATATAAATGTTCCAGGAGTGACAGCAAATCTTCATAAAGTTTACCAGGACTGAGTTTATAAACTAAACCCCAAAAAATTACTCGAAAAACGTAGGTCCAATCCCGTATTATCCTCCGCCGCACGTCCACGGCTGCTGTGCTTCTCCGTTAACCTCCTAAAACTTTTGAAAAACTTTCTTTCAGCCTTTGGTCTGAGCTGGGAACTCTAGTCTACATGATATTACTCCGCCTCCTTTCCCATTCCTACCACCCTCTTCTCCCTTTTAGAAGGATGGGCTATTCCGCTAAAGACAAATAGTCCGCATGTTATCTAGCCTACCAATTGGATAGACATAATTACTTACAATTCAGCGAACTAATGTGTTATAAATAAACTATTTATTTTATTTTTATAAGGAGTAACAAGAAAGCTAGACAAGAGCCATAGGGAGTGCTCAGATTTCGTGTATGCTGTTGCACACTTCAATATTATATATTTTTCACCCTAGTATTGTATCGATGTCGATTGCTGACTCAATTTCAGAAAGCCAGAATTGAGAAAGAAAAATATATCTTCAAATACACTATTTACAAATTGAAAAACAATTAGAGTTGTGAGAGATAAAGTGTACACATACACCTGCAACATGCTTTTTAGTTAAACACACTCCTATCTAGATGAGAAAGGAGTTTATTGTCCTGTGTGCGCATGCTAATTTGTTTGTTTGTGTGATTACACTGGTTGCTTTTGCTGGTAAGAGAATCTGAATAACTGAATCATGCTGACATGATGTTAATGAGAGCAGACATCCCTGTTATTCTCCTGGCCCATCCTCTGTTCAAGTTGTTGGCCAGCTCTTTCAGCCTGCTTCTCCTCAGCCCGTGGTGGTGGTGTGTACTCATTCTCTGCAGCCGGTGTATAGTGCCTTAGTTGTTCTATGGTACAGAGCGGAGCCGGCCGCTTACAAAGACAATAGCCACGATTTGAATGATAAAAGAAGTCCGGCATTATGACACAGTTTCTCTCTACAGGGGATGGAGGTGGAGGGGGCTGCAGCAGCAGCACACTAACATTCAAGGACAACCCCCCTCCCAATTCTTGCTCCTGCCCTTGAATAAATTACTAGCATGCATAGGGCCGTGAATGTGGCAGACTCGTTTGGAGAGAAGTTCGTTATGGCCTGTGACGTCACCCATAGGGGTCAGTGAATAGAGCTTGTTAGGCCTACCAGACACCTGCCTCATTTGGCACTGCCAAACGTGTGTGCTCTCTATTTCGGTCGTTCGCTTGATTTGGGTATCCTGCACAAAATGACACGGTGTCCTAGTACTTCCCACCTAGTCAAGACTTGCATTCATCATTAAATTGACTGTCCTTTCATATCCCCAGACTCCTAAGTCTACTGGATTCTACACATTTCTGTGTGCATTTGTGAGTGTGTCTCCATGTGTCTGTGAGAGTCGGATATAGATGTTATCGAGAAGGAAGAGTTTGCAAGGAGGTGTGATGGGGTGCGTTTGTGTGTGACACCTGACTCAAGGCCTGTCTCGCAACCGCAGAGCTTGTGGTGAGCGTACTCTGGGCAGATTGTGGCAGGCATTCCCCAGTGTGTTGAGTGCCGTCCAGCTGGAGCGTGTCCCAGAGAAGGATATCTCAGTGGGCTCCGAGACAGAGAGTTGTCTGTAAGAGTTTGTTTATAACCATCCATTCCTGTCCTCTCTCTATTACTTCAATATAATACTAGGCCACCACACAGTCAGATGCTGATTTGACAAATGCTACCAGACCAATGTTACACATTGATCACTTTGCCCTTCTCAACACTGTTTGTCGATCTTGTGCAAATCAGAGCCGCGAAGGTCACAGCCACTTCTTCCAAACTTTGTAAAAGTTTTCTGAAATATTAAAGACGTCTTTCGACCTATAGCTGGAATTTACAATGTGATCTATTAGATAATCAATTCATGTTATTAATACAAATCAAATCATTTAAACACAATCCTATTTAAATTAATTTCAGATGAGATTTTTTTTGGGCATTCTAATTTTGAACATTATATGGAACGTCAATACGTTGGCTTGAATTTCTTGTTCACCTCGACTGATGCCAGGTATAGAAGAAATGCTGCATTCAGCTGTTTAATAAACCTCTACTTCCCCTTTGAGCTGCAGTTGGCCATAGCTCAATTTGGAGTATGAGCTTGGCGAGGTCTGTACATTATGCCCTCTTAAACTATACTTTTGATGGTATTTTGTAACAGAATTAGAGAAAAGAATTACAGGTATAAGTTGACGAAGGAAACTCTAGTTTGTCCTTTTTCCCTGATCTGAAAGGTGTTAGCCTAAGCCCTTCCCAGTGGAAACCCAACCTTTCAGCGATTGTTTGGGGGAAAGAAAGCACCAGCCAATATCTTGCGTGGATGACAGACTTTGCTTGTGGTACATACGTAGCATTCCGAGTTTGTGAGGCTCCTGTGGTGTGTTAAAATCAATCATATAACACACACACACATACACACACACACACACACACACACACACACACACACACACACACACACACACACAAACACACACACACACAAGGAAAGCAAGGAATGCTTTTGTTTGTGTTCAGGAGCCTGGGTGTGAGAGAGGAAAGCTTGGTGACAGAGTTCTCGCCAGACTCGGGAGGGAACTCAAATCAGACAAACAACCAGGTGACGGTCGGGAGGATTTATAACCCTAATCACTGGGGGGGAGTCCTCTGTATTCCCCTTTGATCCTTTTCTTTTCATACTTACCACCAGCAATGTATACTATGTATTTTTTAACAATCACAGTATATGTTCTTGTGAAACGCCATATATTTTGTTGCTGAAATGTGTTTCATATACAAATAAAGTATATTTTCTTGCGTATTATACCTAGTTTAGGACCCGTTCATGCTTCACGGTTGAATTCATTTAACTTTGGGATGTTTCTATTCTAAAGTGTTTGTGTAGCTGGTACCAGTCAAAGTTAAATTAAATTGGTCATGTATTGTTAGGCAACAATACCGTGGACGGCTTTGATCAGTCCTTTGTCGCATTTGAATGAGACTGTGTTTGAAGAGTGAAGAGTGAAAGCTGGACAGTAAAGACCACCCTTTGTAGAAGCAAAGCTGCATACCCAGGCTATCTCTGTGCCCCTCTTAACCTTACCCCCCCCCTCCCACTCACACACCAGGGGGAGTGTGTTAAAACACGGCAGGGGTCACTAAGGCCAACATAACAGAGACAGGGGCCAAGGTTTGTCTAACGAGTTGTCTAGTCGCTAGACTATCAAAACCGTTCTACAGATCAACGGGATTGGGTTGCTGTTCTCTCTGGCCTTGCTGTGTTATAAGGTTCCCTATGGAATTGGCCTCTCAGTAAAATTCGCCAGCTTCTTCACATTTTGGCCCACGGTATCTGGTCTATCTTCCTAGAAGCAGAAGGATCCCGGGTGCAAAGAGGTGTGGCGGTGTAGGAGCCGATTCGGGATGCGACCTGTAAGTCAGCCTCTGTTGGCCTGTGGCCTTAGAACACTTGCATGCTTTCTGTGATGAGAGTGCTAACAGGCTGTGTGCATGTGTGTGTGTACGTGTGTGTGTGTGTGTGTGTGTGTGGACCGAGAGGGATGTGATGACTTTACCACCCAGACCAGACTGATTTATGTGGGAAAAGCCCTCGGAGCGCCTGTGGAGAGTGTGGAGAGGATTAGAGCCCCTTCTACAAAACCCGTCACGGCCAATCAGCAACTGAGACCCCCTATAGACAGACGTCACGGCCAATCAGGGCAGGGTATTCAAATGTACTGTCTTTATTGCGTATCGTTGCTTCACAATCTTATGATCTCTTCATTAACCAGGCTCCGTTTGGAAGTCCATTCATCCATGTGCTTTAAGTGTGGTGGGCCATGAGACAGTGATAACAGATTCACTTCTGGAAAAAAATTTGGTAGGGATCGGACGCAAAGCTTTTATGCTGGTACACACACACACACACACACGCACGCACACGCGCATGCACACACACACAGCTTTTTTTCCCAGGATGATAAGAAATCACCTCTCTGCTCCAGTGCCTGGAAAGTTGGGATCATCTCTCAGGAAAGGAACACCGCTGTGTTTTTTCCCCCAGTGTAGATAGAAGCGTAACCTGGCGTAATCTGCTCCTCTGTAGTTGATTCATTTCCTGTTGTTTTCTATTTCAAGCTCTGTTTTATATACCCGTCTGTATGTCTAGAAATTCTGAATGCTGAAAATAATATGCAATATTAAACGTGTCCGTAAATTATGTTTTGGCCATTTAATTATAATAGATATGTATTTATTGGGAGAAGTTACCATCTCAACAAAATCACCAAGTATGTATCACCTCCCATGTCCACCACCCCATTCTTTCTCTCTCTCTCACACACACACACACACACACACACACACACACACACACATATATATATATCTACACACAGTTGAAAGGTAAGAAGACTCTTGCCTAAAGTAAACAAATGAGAATGATGGATCTTCTTCCTGATTGTGGGAAAAGTTGTTTGACTTTCACACCGGCTCTGAATGGCTAGCGAACCAAAAAACATTGTGCTTCTATCTGAGTTGTCCTGTTTGTTTGAGAGATAACATTTATATTAGGGGTCTATTGATCAGGGAATCCTTTCTACCAGTGCACCCACCTATTTCACTGCTCTACTTTTAATCAATGATTAATCCCTATTCTAGTTCAACTGTATCAAAACGTTGCCCATTAAGTCTGG
>JAVQIZ010221651.1:0-17071 GCA_036023535.2 Galaxias brevipinnis | reverse complement strand
CCCCCCCCCCCCCCCCCCCCCCCCCCCCCCCCCCCCCCCCCCCCCCGGGTGGGGGTTGTTGGTGTTTTTTAAAGTTTTTTAAAAGTACCGCCAGAACATGAATATACAGATACATAGATACATAGCTACATCAATACATAGATACATAGATACATCAATACATAGATACTTAGGGCATGACACCAGAACATGAATACATAGATACACAGGGTATAACACCAAGACATGAATACATAGATACATAGACACATAGACACATAGATACATAGACACATAGACACATAGACACATAGACACATAGATACATAGACACAAAGACACAAAGACACATAGACACATAGATATATAGATACATAGACACAAAGACACATCGATACATCGATACATAGACACATAGATACATAGATACATAGACACAAAGACACATAGATACATAGATACATAGACACAAAGACACATAGACACATAGATACATAGCTACATAGGGTATGACACCAAGACATGAATACATCAATACATAGACACATAGACACATAGATACATAGACACATAGATACAGGGTATGACTCAGAAACAACCCATTCATCCTGCATGGAGCACACTGATAGCTCCGTAAGAAGAGAAGAGAAAAGAAGAGAAGAGAAGAGAAAGAAGAGAGGGGAGGGGAGGGGAGGGGAGGGGAGGGGAGAGCTCATGTCATCTGAAAATCATGATATTTGTAAACCTTTGTCTTCTTGATACAGAACATCAACCTCTCTCTATCCCTCTCTCTCTCTCTCTATCCCTCTCTATCTATCTCTTTCTCTCTCTTTATCTATCTCTCCATCCAGACTCAATTCACATTTGGTTTCAGATCTGAAATGCCAACTTGAGCTCCACCTGTAGGTCACGCCACAAAACAAATACATGTGCAAACACACAGAACACACACAGAGACACAATGTCTCTGCATCTTTAAGTTCAGTGGCTGGCATTTTCAATTGTAAGCAAGCCGTACTAAGTTGTTTTAGTTTAATGAAATTGATTGAATGTTTCGTCAAAGGGTCTGTGTAGATATGAGTAGTACACAACGGTGAATGGGGATTTGCACTTAGCACAGCTAGAGACCGTCAAACACCTCGATGCATTCAGATAATGACACCGTGAGTGTGCTGTCATCTAGCGAAGCAAAGGGAGAACAATATTCACCGGGCCATGACGCGTGGAAGTTTGCAACGTCACCGCGTTGTTGTCGCCGAACTACCCAACTAGCTAGCTAGCTAGCGGTTACCTTGTATTTTCCTCGGTGATCATTGTAGCAGTCCGGACGAACCAGAATTAATCTGGTTAGCCGGGACCAACCAGTAGTGTCGATGACAGTTTGTGCAACGATTCATGTAGTTTTAAATCGTGAAGAATAAGCCAAATGGAAGTGGTGGACAGCCCTCTTAACCTCGTAAGTTAGTGTGATGTTGCAATAACTAGCTAGCTGTGTTGGCTAACGTTACGTTAGCCTCTGGTCTGGATCCGTCGTCTTTCTGGTGTTCTGTCTTCAGCTAGCTAAGTAGACAAGATAGCTGGTTTAGATAAACCCTTGATTTTTCCTTTGAAATTAACGATATGTATCCAGGCAAGTAAAGACAGATTGGGCTTGAAGTCTTTGCTGGCATTGATAAACTAACTTGAATGTATTTTTAGTCCTGCAACGTTGTGGTGTCTTTATGTAAGCTGATAACGTTAGCTAACAAAGACAGTAAACACCGGCGAGGTGACAATCTACATAATTTAGGCTACAAGCGATCTCAAGTCAATGTTGAATCCTGTAACGAAAGACGGGTCTCCTTCAGCCAGGCAAACGGTTATTGAAACGTATTTGTCAACAGTTAGCCCAGACCTCTCTGAAAGCAGTCAGATAAGTCAGTTTATTTTGCACTCCTATCGTCTTTCTTTCTATTAGAAAACTTATTTAAAAGCTTGAAATTCTTCTCCAACGTATAATATGGGGAAAATACTACAAGTGAACTTAAGGTCTAGATGAAGGAGTACCCAGCTGAGTGAGAAATACTGAAAGGAAGATGGATATGAAATATTTATTATTGTTTTGTGTTCGTGGAATATTCTTAAGATTTATCACAGAGCTTCTAAATTAAATGTTTAGTCATGTTGCTATAATGTCAGTTCTTATATCTACCTATGTCTCTCCGTCCCCTTCTTTCTGTCCTCCTCCTTCCTCCTCCTCCCGTCCCCTTAGGCCCACCAGCAGAACAGGAAGGCAGATCGTCTCCTGGCAGCGGGGAAGTACGAAGAGGCCATCTCATGTCACGTCAGGGCTGCAGGTGAGTAGAGCTGAGCACTGACCGTCACCAGCTGACCTCGACATGGAGACGTACTAACAAGAGCTAACAGCTAACAGAGAGGTGTTTAATTTAGGATCAGTCCCCTGTCAAATGAGAAAATAACAAAGAGCTAACAGCTAACAGAGAGGTGTTTAATTTAGGATCAGTACCCTGTTACATGAGAATATAACAAAGTGCTAACAGCTAACAGAGAGGGTTTTACTTTAAGACCAGTACCCTGTTAAATGAGAAAATAACAAAGAGCTAACAGCTAACAGAGAGGTGTTTAATTTAGGATCAGTACCCTGTTACATGAGAATATAACAAAGAGTTGACAGGCCCTTCTTGATAGGTGTTTCACTTTAACATCGGTCCCCTGGTACATGCTCTGCTGTATTGGTCTTGCCAGAGAATGACGTGGCATGCAGCAATTGGTCAGTGAGCAGGATGTAGCTGAGTTCACAGACTTATGCTTTGGTAGGTCAAGGGAAGGAGGCATTGGACACTGTTGGAATGCAGCCAGAGCCTATTTCTAAAATCTAACAACTGCAAAGCCACTTCCTGTATGACTCAACTTTCACACCATGAGCAGCAATGAAAACGGTCCCCAGGGCGAATGAGGAGCTAACAACCAGTACACACACAAGACAAATTTTTTACTATAACTTACTATAAGTAGGGTGCATTTTTACAATGTGTTATTACAATCTGCAAGAATCACAAGCTGTGAAAAGCTTGACTAAAGGCAGTTTATTGTGACGACACAGGTGGAGTAGAGTGTGTTTGGGAGCAGTGGTTTCTGATAGAGTTGCTCTGTGTGTGTAAGAGTGTGTTTCTTGCAGCCCAGGTTGTTGTGTTTAGTTGGTGTGGTCGCCTATTGCTCTGTTAGTCTTCAGTTCAGGGGAGTTCTGTTTTAGTCAGGTGGCGAGGTTATCACAGTGTTGCGCCTCGTCAAGGTTAAATGTGTTTTGATGGTTTTTTTGGCTGAGTCAAGGTTAAGTGTTGTTGTTGTTATTTTTGGCTGAGTCAAGGTTGTAAGGGGGTGTATCACAGAGTGGAATCTGCTGTTCAACTTGTTCCTTGTTGCACAACAGTCACTACTGTGACCCCGCTCTGCTCTGCTCTGACTCCAAACACTGAGTCTAGCTTCTAGTGTTATAGTACTACAGAATACAGACACTGTCTGAGTCTAGCTCCTAGTGTTACAGAATACAGACACTGTCTGAGTCTAGCTCCTAGTGTAGTATTGTGCTTGGTCTGTGGATTCAGTAGGATTGCCTTGCTCTCTGATCTGATCTGTTCTCTAGATTGTCCCATAATAGTAGCTAATGTATTGCCACACTGAACATGCATGTTTATTTTTGCTGCCTGTGTGTGTGTGTGTGTGTGTGTGTGTGTGTGTGTGTGTGTGTGTGTGTGTGTGTGTGTGTGTGTGTGTGTGTGTGTGTTTCAGATCTGCTGAAGGAGGCCATGAAGCTTACAGAGTGTGAGCAGGTGAGCCACACCTCCCTGTGTGTGTGGGGGGGGGGGGGGGGTAGTAGTAATGTAATGTAATTGTAATGTAATTCATTATAGAAAGCTAAATATGTATGACGGTGAGTGGAGCTCAAAATGGATTCATAATATAATTCAAATCATTCAGGCTTTTGTGAGATTAGTGCGTGTGTGTCTCTAGGCCCGCGTGTCCTTAGAGCTCCAGAGGGACAGCCACATAAAGCAGCAGCGTCTGATCCAGGAACGCTGGAAGAGAGCCAGACGGGAGCCCAAGGCTCGGCCCAGCCCTACCCCAGCTCCCCTCACCCTGGCCCAGCCACAGCCTCCACTCCAGCCCCAGGCTGCAGCCCCGGCCCAGCAGGAGACCCAGCGGGAGCCGGAGAGGGAGTATGACACGCTGCTGTACCAGCTCCAGAGCAGACGTAGTGGGGCCGTGGCTGCTACTCCAGCCCCCTGCGTCGGCGCCAAGGCCTGCAAGGATGACAAGACACGCCTGGAAGAACAGCACACCACCATCGCTAACCTGCGGCGCCACGTGGACCACCTCTTGGAGGAGAACGAGCGCCTGGCGGGGGACAACAAGCGGCTCCGCGGGGAGAACGCCCGGCTCCGACGCCTGGCCGGAGAGGAAGAGGAGGAGGAGGAAGGAGCGGACACGCACTTTGTGGAGCGCTCGGAGCTGTGGCTCCTCCCACAGCCAGGGGGCGCTGGTGTGAAGGGGAAGGAGATCGCCATCCCCACTCTGCCCCCTCTGGAGATGCCGGCGCAGGAGGACCTCTGTCTGGACGACCTGCCTCCACTGGAGCTCCCACACCACATCCAGACTCACCTCCAACAGCTGCTGGACAGGGACAGGCCACTGTGATGCAGGAACACACACACACACACACACACACACACATACATACTGATACACAAACACACAGAGAGAGACACATCCAGACTCACCTCCAACAGCTACTGGAGAGGGACGTGGTGCTGTGATGCAGACACACACACACACACACACACACACACACGTACACAAACGTGTTTTTTGTCTAAGTGTCCTGGACAGACCTCATAGATGTGTGGATTCTTACCCAACCAAACCTTCAGACAGCAAGCAGACTGGAGAACCAGCTGAGTGACATCAGGGTCACTAGTGGACTAGCTGACTGACATCAGGGTCACTAGTGAACTAGCTGAGTGACATCAGGGTCACTAGTGAACTAGCTGACTGACATTAGGGTCACTAGTGAACCAGCTGACTGACATCTGTGTCACTAGTGAACTAGCTGAGTGACATCAGTGTCACTAGTGAACTAGCTGAGTGACATCAGGGTCACTAGTGAACCAGCTGAGTGACATCAGGGTCACTAGTGAACTAGCTGAGTGACATCAGGGTCACTAGTGAACCAGCTGACTGACATCTGTGTCACTAGTGAACTAGCTGAGTGACATCAGTGTCACTAGTGAACTAGCTGAGTGACATCAAGGTCACTAGTGAACTAGCTGAGTGACATCAGGGTCACTAGTGAACTAGCTGAGTGACATCAGGGTCACTAGTGAACTAGCTGAGTGACATCAGGGTCACTAGTGAACTAGCTGACTGACATCAAGGTCACTAGTGAACCAGCCGAGTGATATCAGGGTCACTAGTGAACTAGCCGAGTGACATTAGGGTCACTAGTGAACTAGCTGACTGACATCAGGGTCACTAGTGAACTAGCTGAGTGACATCAGTGTCACTAGTGAACTAGCTGAGTGACATCAGTGTCACTAATGGTGATCGTGCCTTTACGACGTGGTTGGTTGAGTGGGGGACAGTCCTCCCTCTTTCTCCCTCTGTCTTTTTATCCCTCCATCTCTCCCTCCCCCATAGACAGGCCACCCAGACTGATGAACTGACATTTGGATGGGCTGCCCTCTTGTTGCCCTCTTTCTGATACTCTCAGTGGAGCAACCTGCTTCAGCAGCTTACAGACTTAGCTTTGAACATGAATGAAATGAAACAGTGGGACTATGTGTGTGTTCATTGACCTCGTGACAGACTGATGTGTGTGTGTGTGTGTGTGTGTGTGTGTTTTCATATGAATTAAATGAAACAGTGGGACTATGTGTGTGTTCATTGGCCTCCTGACGGACTGGTGTGTATGGGTGTGTGTTTGTGTGTTTAAAACACCTCTGTCTCGTCACTTGTGTTTTCATGAAAACCTGTGAAGGAATTGGAACTCGTTTCATGTTTGAATGTTTCTCTATGTTCAGTAGTCTCTTCAGAGTGAACACGTTTCCTCACTCAACATAGAAATATAGTGAGAGTGACACCATAATGAAGCTCTGTGTGGGCATTACCATTCTACACGTTCTAACTCTATGGCCTAAGCTCTGCTGTGTCATTTAGTTCTTTATTCTACAGTGGCTGTCGATTCAGCTTCTAGAAGGCTGGTAGCTACCTGCAGGTAACTCTTTACCATAGCCCTCTCAGCTGGACAGGTAGCCCTGTCCCATAGCCCTCTCACCTGGACAGGTAGCCCTGTCCCATAGCCCTCTCAGCTGGACAGGTAGCCCTAACTCTTACCCCTCTCAGCTGGACAGTGTTATGGATAATTTCAATCTGTGACAGAAAATAACCAATTAATGAGAGGGAGAAACCATGAAAACACCAAGTACAATTTTATTGATGACTATAGTCTTGAGTCAGAGTCTGTACACAGAGAAAATACTACAGTCAGATCAGTCTAACAACATAGTAAGTTCTGATTAGTTGACAAGGTTCTAACCAGTATATAGATCTATAAGATAAACAATCATTCCATTGGACAAGATGGATCACATGTTCATAATCAGCATATCTAAAGACACGCACGCAGGAAACTAAGACATGACTTAATGTTATGATTTAAAACACAAACTTCTAGCCTTCAGTGTCTCCTAAAGGCACATACTGTCTCTTTGGTGACCTGGCCTTCGCTCTGACCGTCCCCTCACCCCTGAACCACATCCCAGGCCGGAACATCCGCTAGGATGCCCAAATTTGGCCACAACAACAGGTAGCCCTGTCCCATAGCACTCTCACCTGGACTGGTAGCCCTGACCCATAGCCCTCTCACCTGGACAGGTAGCCCTCTATCATAACCCTCTCACCTGGACAGGTAGCCCTAACTCATAGCCCTCTTACCTGAGCAGGTAGCCCCCTATCATAACCCTCTCACCAGGACAGGTAGCCCTCTATCATAGCCCTCTTACCTGGACAGGTAACCCTCTATCAGAGCCCTCTCACCTGGACAGGTAGCCCTCTATCATAGCCCTCTTACCTGGACAGGTAGCCCTCTATCATAGCCCTCTCACCTGGACAGGTAGCCCTCTATCATAGCCCTCTCTTCTGGACAGGTAGCCCTTTATCATAGCCCTCTCACCTGGACAGATAGCCCCCTATCATAGCCCTCTCTTCTGGACAGGTTGCCCTGACCCATAGCCTTCTCACCTGGACAGGTAGCCCTCTATAATAGCCCTCTTACCTGGACTGGTAGCCCTCTATCATAGCCCTCTCACCTGGACTGGTTACAGGTGTAACTCGGGAGACCACACCCTGTAGAGGTGAGCTTCATAAACTGTTTTTGATCCAGGCTAACAGCCGTGCATTTCTTATGGTTATATCAATCCAGACAGCAGGCTTTACTGGTTTTTACTGACCCTCCACTCTTCATTCGACTGACCCCCCCCCGCACCCCCTCTCAGGTTCCCAAACCACCGCTGGCCTCAATTCACTTTTGTGAAGAAACTAGATCTCCAGTAATCATTATTTAAAATGTGAAATCATTGACGTCAAAATGTTAATGTGTTTGTGTATATGTTATTGAGTTGGAACAGTTCAGTCTTTTTTGCCTAGAGTTTGAGTTGAAAGGCAAGGGAGTCCATGTTCCAGCTGGTTCACACAACGAGAGCACACAGCATGGCACACGGGCTACTACGCAGTGACTGACTCCACCTGTGGTTCTACAGAGACTCTGACTTCACCTGTGGTTCTACAGAGACTCTGACTCCACCTGTGGTTCTACAGTGACTGACTCCACCTGTGGTTCTACAGTGACTCTGACTCCACCTGTGGTTCTACAGTGACTCTGACTCCACCTGTGGTTCTACAGTGACTCGGACTCCACCTGTGGTTCTACAGTGACTCGGACTCCACCTGTGGTTCTACAGTGACTCGGACTCCACCTGTGGTTCTACAGTGACTGACTCCACCTGTGGTTCTACAGTGACGGACTCCACCTGTGGTTCTACAGTGACTCTGACTCCACCTGTGGTTCTGCAGTGACTCGGACTCTATGGTTCTACAGTGACTGACTCCACCTGTGGTTCTACAGAGACTCTGACTCCACCTGTGGTTCTACAGTGACTCGGACTCCACCTGTGGTTCTACAGTGACTGACTCCACCTGTGGTTCTACAGTGACTCTGACTCCACCTGTGGTTCTACAGTGACTCGGACTCCACCTGTGGTTCCACTCTGTGACTGAGTTTGAATGAAGCCACTGTTGATGAAGATAGTGTAACATTTTCAGGTGATCTTGATCTGTTTTCATGGATAATATGCGTTGGATAGGATATCTGATGTCCAGATGCATTACTATAGTCAGGATGTTTTCATCCACGTCCATTGTATGCATGAATACATTTATAGTGTGCTATGAATCATTGAGTCGTTTAGCCTATATAAATCAACACGTTATGAATCGTTGAGTCATTTAGCCTGTATGAATCAACTTACGTTATGAATCGTTGAGTCATTTAGCCTGTATGAATCAACTTATGTTAAGAATAATTGAGTCGTTTAGCCTATTTGAATCAATTTATGTTATGAATCGTTGAGTCATTTAACCTATATGAATCATGGAGTCATTATGAAGCAACATATACTTGAGTAGAGCATTTTATAAACCAGGGGTTGAGGCTTCCAATGGAAAGCCAGTGCTGCACTAACGGACGACAGAGGAGAGGGCTGACGGACACGCTCAGTGGAGACAGGAGCCAGGAAAGGAACCGCGAGGCTGAAGAAGGAGACTTGTTTAGCTTTGGTGAGGAAAAGGTAGCTTGGAGTCGGTTAACGCGCGTTAACACCAGGAAGTTTATAATTTTCCAAGTCTCACCTTTCATTGGATTAGCAGTCCACTGTGGTGGATAGGGTGCCTGGTGTTACTTGACCAGCTCAAGGAGACTTTCTATTTTTTGTGAGGGGATTACAAAAAAATACTTCTATAACCCAGAGTTTATCGCATAATATCAGAAAACTAAGATGTTTGGTATGTTTCAAAATAAGTAGTGAGGACAACTAATTTCATGTCGGCTATCATTTTGTTAAGAGTAGGTCGTACAGCGCAGGTCTGTCTCATCAAGCAGCTGATTTACTGGCTCTGTTACCCTACTCCTCACCACTTTATCAAGAGTTTATAACACACGGCTATGAAAATGGCCCAAGACTGAGCTGAAGTTGACCCTTGAACTATGACCCCTGGCTCCGCGCTAGCGTTGACTATATTGTCCCAAGCAGCCTCCTGTAAGCCTCATTCAGTTCTGTTACTATTAACTGACGTTTATGAAGAGGGAACCAAATCCAACTTGATGTCATTGTTGTTTTTATTTAACATTTTTAAAGTAATTTTCAGTTTACATTTGTAATCAGGGCGCATCTGAATAATTGTTGGGTTTTTTATGTATTTCTTTGGGTGATGTTAAAAATCTACAAATGTGCTATCTAATCTGATACAGTATGTTGAAATGTAGCTTTGTTTTTGCTTTTGCTTTGATGATGCATGAATGACTGTTGTAGCTGGGTGTTATATGATTGTTGCAAGATAATAAAAAGTGCTATTTTAGTTTGTGTGTTCATATATTTGGCCTGATGATGTCCAGAACAAGTCTATAAGTATGAGGAGCCAGGAAATAACCTTAACCAATAAATAAACTCAGGTTATTAAGAAAAACTCCCTTTTCTCTGAACAACATGATGCTGGCAAGAGTGTTTCTAGAGATGGGAGGAGGCAGACAAGTGATTTGATTAAAATATATATATATATATATATATATATAGGGGATATACATATATATATACACATATGTATGTAATGGAAGCATGTGAATATGTAATACTAGACTTTGTAAACAGCGTATACTTTGTAACTGATTGCTGAGGAAATTATGGTAAATGTCCCGGACACTCCTGGAAATGATTACAATCTGTCGAGAGTAGTTCTATGCCCAGTTTCTTTAGTAATTATTCAGCACCATCTAGTGGTGAGGTTAAGGAACCGCTACAAAATGTTTTCATTATATTTTAGACCGTGCAGAAAAGTGTACATCTACCCATTGAAGCCTTCATACTCAAACTCATATATTTAAAAAAATAAAATTACACAAACTTTAATTTATTTTTTACATTTATTAAGACATACAATGTCTGCATTTAAAAATACAGCAACACCCACAACATCATAGATAATTTCCCCACACTGTAAAACAAAATGAGTGACGGACACACACTTCTGGTTAAATAGCGATAACTTTGGCTTCGTTAGTCAGTTAAAAAGCTGCGATTATTTAGAATCCGTTCTCTCATCCACAACAAAGCTTCTTAGAGATTTAAATCTACTATTTAATCTCTCCTGTCAATCTCCCCGTCACGGTGATTTCTAGAATGAGATGACGCAACAAGAGTTTTGGAAGAAGTGACATGTGCAAAATGAGGGGGTGTGGTTACAATATCAAACACAAAGCACATTTGTTCATAGAGTGATTCATTAGGAACTCATGCAGCCTCATGGCTTTGCATTGCCTTTTTTTTAACCTCCCATGTAGTACTAAATTAGCCATTTTCCAACTCTTAATATGACGTTAGTGAATCTGCTGCTTCTTCCTCTTCCACTGTTCCTAGAGATGACCAAAGTCCGTCACTCTACAGGAGAGTGTGAGACAGTCTACAATAAGCACACACACACACACACAGTCTGCTTTAGATAAGACAGCGCCCTCAGACGCACATTAGCGCGCGCGCACACGCGCGCGCACACACACACACACACACACACACACACACACGCACACACACGCACACACACACAGATATTGACATTACATGTACACTCTATATCTCTCTCTCCGTTTCTCTCTCTGTCTATTCCCTTCATCTCTCCTCTCTGGAATAAGGGACACATTTGGTCTGATGGTATTTTAGCGAACTTTTCAAGATTGACAGACTTGACAAAAGTCATCAAAAAAATTCAAATGTAATTGTAGGTAATTACTGCGAAGTCATCAATATCTGCAATTTATCCATATATACTGTAGGTAACAGGGCAAGAGAGGAATGCTGTGAGCATGTATGCTACAACAACTAGCCCAGAATCCTATTGCAAGGCAGTGTTCTGCTAGCATTAGGCTAACCGCTAGCAACAACTAGCCTAGATTCTTATTGCAGGACATAGGGTTCTGCTAGCCTTAGGCTGACGGCTAACTAGTTATCTCCATCTCCAGCCCTGCCAAGAAAGGAGTGTCCTACAGCATCAACCTTTACAAACACAACACTACACAAGGCAGCATATGACATTGGAGCCATACAAAACACAGACGTTTTACAGACGGGACAGACAGAGAAGGTTCAAACCAGGGCCCAGCTAAACACCAAACTAGGACAGCAAACTAAACCACACAGCCACAACAAAACAACAACAAAACAACAACAAGGAAGTGAAACACCTCCCATTATTTCGGCATACAGCTGGTTGGTTTTTGAAGCCGCCATTTGCATATTTCTTGACACATACGTGTACATACTGATACTATATAGTAGAAATGATGTAATAAATATAACAAAGTTCTTAGAAAAAAACAACCCTCTGGAGTTAAATAGAGACACAGTCTGCAGGCAGCCAAGCACAGAGGTGGGTGGGCTGTGTTTGGGTGCTCGCACTCTGCGTGTGTGTGTAAGTGTGTGTGTCAGTAGCTCAGTCACATCCCAGCATAGTTGACGGGTGTGTGTGTGTCTGTGTGTGTGTGTAAGTGTGTGTGTCAGTAGCTCAGTCACATCCCAGCATAGTTGACGGGTGTGTGTGTGTGTGTGTGTGTGTGTGTGTGTGTGTGTGTGTGTCAGTAGCCCCGTCACATCCCTGCATAGTTGACAGAGCTCAGTGGTTGTCTCTTCTTTCCTTTGATCTTCAGGGATCCATAGCGGACCTGCAGAAACACACAGTAACACAGGGTTAGGGTTAGAGGACCAGTAGAGCTACACAGTAACACAGGGTTAGGGTTAGAGGACCAGTAGAGCTACAAGGTAACTTAGTACCAGCTAAGAACCAGTGGACACAGTAACACAGTACCAGCTGAGAACCAGTGGACGCAGTAACACAGTACCAGCTGAGAACCAGTGGACACAGTAACACAGTACCAGCTAAGAACCAGTGGACGAGCCCTAGCCTGTCAAAGCAGTTAGTCCTGGTGTCTTAGTAGGACAGTACTCTAACCCTAGCCACAGTAGAACGGTAGTGTCGTTAACCCTGTGGGTAAGCTGTGTTACTCTGTGGGTAAGCTGTGTTACTCTGTGGGTAAGCTGTGTTACTCTGTGTTACTCTGTGGGTAAGATGTGTTACTCTGTGGGTAAGATGTGTTACTCTGTGTTACTCTGTGGGTAAGCTGTGTTACTCTGTGGGTAAGCTGAGTTACTTTGTGGGTAAGATGTGTTACTCTGTGTTTAACCTGTGTTACTCTGTTACTCTGTGTTTAACCTGTGTTAACCCTGCTGTTCTTACATCTTTGCGGACGCGGGCGCGTGTCATCTTGACGCTCTGCGATCTCCTCAGTCCTCTCTGAGTGACAGCTTCATCCTCTGAGAAGGTAGGCTCCGCCTCCTCGTCCGTTCTGTCTTCCTGCTCATAGTAATAATCTGTAAGGACACACACACACACACACACACACACACACACAGTGAGGATAAACACACACACACACACACACAGATAAGACATACAGTGCACATTGAAAATGCCTTCTAAAGTCCTGTACTAGTATGCGTTGTACACTGTACACAATGTGTTTGTACATATAGAATTATAAGCACTAAAGTTTGGATTTGAAACAGTCGTCAGTAAGTCTCTGTAGTGCAACACTTTATCCAGCAGGGGGCAGCGCACACACAGGACACAGACAGCACTGCTCACACAACATCCTTTCTCTCTCTCTCTCTCTCTCTCTCTCCACCCTCTTCACCTCCTCTCCTCCCCTCATCCCTCCCTGAGCTACACATCTGCTCCTTATTACAAATACAAACATCAGTGTTTCCGGAGAAGGAAGCAGTTCCCCCCTTCCCCCCGGTCTCTCCCCCTCTCCCCCTCTCCAGACCAGTGTGTCTGCAGGCCCAGCCTCCTAATAACCTGAGAAAGCCTTTTTGGAAACAGCCCCAATGTTCTGACCCACTCACCGGTACAGATCCGCCTAGCATTCATCATCTGACACACACACACACACACACACACACACACACACACACACACAAACACTCACACACAAACACACACACACAAACACTCACACACAAACACTCACACACACACACACACACACACACACACACACACACGGAGTGTGTCCTTCCTGGAACATGTTAATTGAAAAGGCTGAAAGGACTAATGTAATGTGTTTTTCCTGTGACTTCTTTGAGACAAAGCTAAAGGTAACAACAATCTAAGGTGTTCGTGTTTGTCACCATGCAGGGGTTGTTTATGTTCAGGCTTGTCTTTGAATGTTTTTCTGCTGAATTTGTTTATTTGTTTTTTTGTTTATTTTTGTATCTCTTTGGTTCTCTGCTCCTCTTCCTGGTTGACTGACTGACTGACTGACTGGATGGCTGACTGACTGACTGGTGTAAGGGATTGATTTATTGACTTGTTATGGCATTAACAATTAATAAGTGTTTGTGTCTGGTGCTTTCAGTGTGACGGGAGTTGATTTAAATGACATGGGAACGGTATGCAGACACTTCACAATAAATAACATAGACGTGTTGTTGCTCTGGTAGATGTCTCTTTCCTCGGGGTCAAGGGAGCAAGAGGAAGCTCGGGGTCAAAGGAGCAAGAGTCAGAGGGGAGGGGAAGAGAACCCGGTGCCATGCACAATAGGTCGTTAGGGTCATGCTTAGGGTGTGGGCTTCTAGTATAAGACTAAGATGAGGACTTAGAGTCATTGTCATTCTCTCCAGATCATCCTTGCTGTCTGTATTGAATCACCCTCTAGTACTGAAGTAATAAAACCTATATGTTATCATTGTACCTCTGTGTCAGAGTCTCGTGCTTTCTTCTTGCCCCACCAAAACGGACCACAACACTGGCTGACTGGATGACTGACTGGCTGGATGACTGACTGACTGACTGGATGACTGACTGGATGGATGACTGACTGGATGTCTGGCTGGTTGGATGTCTGACTGACTGGATGTCTGGCTGGTTGGAAGACTGACTGACTGACTGACTGACTGACTGACTAGCTGGATGGATGGCTGACTGGCTGGATGTCTAGCTGGTTGGATGACTGACTGACTGACTGACTGACTGGCTGGATGACTGACTGGCTGGATGACTGACTGGATGTCTGGCTGGTTGGATGTCTGACTGACTGACTGACTGGATGACTGACTGGATGTCTGGCTGGTTGGAAGTCTGACTGACTGACTGACTGACTAGCTGGATGGATGGCTGACTGGCTGGATGTCTAGCTGGTTGGATGACTGACTGACTGACTGACTGACTTGATGTCTGGCTGGTTGGATGTCTGACAGACTGACTGACTGGCTGGTTTGCTGGTTTGTTGGATGACTGGATGACTGACTGGATGTCTGGCTGGTTGGATATCTGACTGACTGACTGACTGACTGGATGGCTGACTGACTGGATGTCTGGCTGGTTGGATGTCTGCCTGACTGACTGGCTGGCTTGCTGGCTGGCTGGCTGACTGACTGACTGACTGACTGGCTGGCCGGCTGACTGACTGACTGACTGGCTGGCTGGTTGGATGTCTGGCTGGTTGGATGTTTGACAGACTGACCGGCTGGATGACTGACTGACTGGATGACTGACTGACTGGCTTACTGGTTTGTTGGATGACTGGCTGGCTGGCTAACTGATTGACTGGCTGGCTAACTGATTGGCTGGCTGGCTGGCTGATAGGCTGGCTGGCTTGCTGGCTAACTGATTGGCTGGCTATTTGATGGGCTGGCTGGCTGGCTGGCAGGCTAACTGATTGTCTGCTACTTGAAAGGTGTCACAGCTAATCTATAGTGAGGGACTCCAACAAGGGTCCTTTGTTCCTTGATACTCTCCCAACAATGCAAACACCAATTATGCCTTTTATGATTTATGAGGTTTAGGGCTTCCTAGGAAATCCATGGTCCTCAACAGAAAAACGGTACTTTATCAAACACACACACACACACACACACACACACACACACACACATACACACACACAGGGACACACCTACACACACACACAAAGATGCCTTATAAAGCTCTGTTTTAACGAGCCATCTTCCTTAGTAGTAAGGCCTTAAAGGGAAAATGAAACGCTCAAACAAGTTCCACATGCAGTTTGCTATACATATATTATAACATTATGTGTTCTTAAAATATTTTATATAAGTCAGAGGATAACAATATTAAGAAAACATACAATGGCTCGTATGCCTCTGAAAGATAGAGCGCTTCCATTTTGAAATGACGTACTAGCCCTACGTCATGAGAAGGGTTGCAGTT
Organism: Galaxias brevipinnis; assembly: GCA_036023535.2. Taxonomy (NCBI): domain Eukaryota; kingdom Metazoa; phylum Chordata; class Actinopteri; order Galaxiiformes; family Galaxiidae; genus Galaxias; species Galaxias brevipinnis. The sequence continues at coordinate 1,486 of JAVQIZ010221651.1, read as the reverse complement.
CATACTGGTACTGTATTTACATAGCATTTTAACCCACGTACAGGGTTGTAGTTCATACTGGTACTGTATTTACATAGCATTTTAACCCACACGCAGAGCAAAGACTGTCCATTTGTCTTCAAACATATGTAACGTGATACACAAACTAGACAGGACATTAGAGCATATTCTTGTAAATCATACTGCATACTCATATGATCCAAGACGAAAACCTGGAACCGTAACTAGCCTTAGCGAAAGTCGGGACAATGTTTAGGATAACGATGAAGTTGCGGTAACCGGGCAGGAACTTCTGGATAACTGCTAGGGGTGTTGCTATGGAAACTGCAGGTGTATGCCGGACTGTCATCGAGTCCATATGCTGCCATGAAGCCATTTCGACAATAAATGTGAAAATGTCTTAAAAATACAGAGTCAATTCCAAGTGCTTCCCACAGTTACAACATGCATTCATAAATATTATGAAAACATTTCATTTGTACCAAGCAACTTAAACAAGATTTAGGTTTTACCAGTGTTTGAAAACTAAGTCCCCAGTTGTACGCAATAAATGCCAAATGGTTTGACCAACTATAAAGCCAAGCAAATCAGGTTACTTCATTAACAGGTTAACTCAGTTTACAACTTGTCACGTTATGTCGTTGCTAACTTACAGATTTTTGGTCTGTAACCATTGGTCGAAACTGAAGACACATTGTCAAAACTCTTCACACAGTCAGCAAAACAGTCTATGTGGAGCAAACTGTGAATCACTTTTCATTGCTTTCACACAAAATACATTCAGTGACCACGCTTACCAAAATTCATGAACTCCTTTCTCAGTCAGAGTCAACCAACTACAAAACACTATACTTTTGCAGCACATTTTTCAAATGCTAACACTTTGTTCAAAACAGTTAAAAACACAATCAAAACAGGATGATGAAGAACACATTTTTTTTTATTTCTGCTGAAGCCACATTGAAATCTATAGAAAATAATATCCGAATATTATATATAAATAATGATCCCAAACACAGCAGTTTACAGCTGACCTGTGTATGGCCTCATTGCTCATAGCAAGCAGATAAAAGAGGATGACTTCTGAATGCTGTTTGTGGGAAATATGGATCAAAGAGGACAGGTTGGTGGAGAGAGAAGAGTGGCAGGGAGAAGGAGAAGAGGAAGGAGAGGAAGACCAAGAGCTGTGTTCTCTGATGAGATAAGGGCCTGAAGCCTGCCAGGGTTGGATCAGACATTCTAAAAGATTCTTCCCAAGGTGCATTGCTAGAGAAGACATAAGATGTGATGTTGATGAAAACATGTGGCCGTGCAAATGCAGAAGAGAGGGAGTGAATATGTCATACATGAAGTACTGTAAATCACTTTGCAAAGATATAGAAAACATAAATGTAACTGAAGCATATTGCTGCATTGCTGATTCATTCTTGTGACAATATTCAACACAATACAATAATTTAGCACACTCAATAAAGTGCAAAGATCT
>JAVQIZ010221613.1:0-11171 GCA_036023535.2 Galaxias brevipinnis | reverse complement strand
TTGATCTATTTGTTTTGGTGTGGTGATGTTGTTTTGATGAGATACGAGCCAGGCCAGTGCCACGATGACCGCCTAACCAACGAGGGCTCCGTTCTGCTCTGGGTCGCACAGGGACTCTGTTTCTCTCTCTCCTCTTCTGCCCCTCTCTCCTTCTCTCCAGTCATCCTTCAATCTCCCCGTCTCTCCAGGGGAACTCATCATTGTCTGGAGTGTGTGTGTGTGTGTGTGTGTGTGTGTGTGTGTGTGTGTGCAGAATACGTCACCACTTCACTTCAAAGGCAAGGCTAAGGCAACAGCGACGCGCGGAGACAAACAGCCGGCGCTTCACACGCACGTTGCCATAGTTACAGCAGGGGGGGGGGGGACAATTATTCTGCATTTTGAATGTTATGATATTAATGGAAGGTCTAGATGCAACTCAATGTTCAACTACAGAGCACTGCTGGATGGGAGCGAGGAGAGGGGGAAGAGTTCGAGCAAGGAAAGGTAAAAGACAAAGCAGGGACGTTGTGGAACTGATGGTTTGACGTTAAACGAGAGGAATCGAGACAGGGCGAGAGAATCTACATGCAAAAGATCACCTTCGACCAAAGAAAGTGTGGGAAAACGCACGACGGACTGAAAGGGAAAAAGGCCCGGACTAGGAGGTAGGGCAGAGTGACATGGAGCAGGGAGGGAGAGATGGAGAGAGCGCCTCGAATCTCCAGCCCCTCGTCAGGGTGTCTCCTCGCGCTGACCTCTATAACGCCTCTTCTCATAACGGCTGCATATATTGATGTGCGCCGGGGCCTTTTTAACAGGCCCCACTCCACACTCTGCCAGATTTATGGCCCACAGGGCAGTAACCTGTGAACGCAGGTGACAAAGAGTGCCTGGGTGTGTGCCTGTCTGTGTCGGCGCCCCAGTAATACCAAGTGTGTGTGTCTGCGTCTGGTCGGCCCGCAAGGTCAAGTGTGACCTTGACTCGGCTGCGTGTCGTTGTTAAACCCCGGCTGCTTCCTTCGCTTGCGCTGCGGCAGTGTGCGGCGTTGCTCTGCGTGTGCGACAGTGGGGGGCGGGCGAGAGCGGGAATGTGAACATGTAGGGATTAAGCATGGCCATTTTAGGCCATATCGGTATTAGAATATTCTATCAAAAATATTTCGGGTAATCAAGACGCCTTTAGCGTGTGCGCTGCCTGAGTGTGAGTGTGAGGGAGGGTGAGCGAGAGCGATGGGAAGTAGCGTCAATTATTTATGTAATTTGCTAACGCTGCAAATGAAACACACTGACTCCCTTAATGATGTCGTTCATGACCCCCCCCCCCCTCCACTGAATGAGGGAGCGTTACCTTTACGCCGCGTGCTCCTAATGTCCTCCTGTTCCACGCCCTGTGCCACCCCTCCTGCCGCCACGCGCCGCATTCTCCCGTACGAAGAGGGACGTCTCCCCTCCCAAGGAGACGGGGCTCTCCGGCTCCTGCTCCCGACGGATTCAGACGGCAACGCCGAGCCAACGCGCCGCCCGCCCGCCGTGCGCGGTCCTTGTTAAGTGTTTGCCGTAGCCATAATTTGTCAGGGTGTGCAAAGCTGTTGTGGTGCAGCTGCCTTCGCCTCGCGCCGGATCCGGAGCCCGTGCCCCGATAATGAGAAGCGGAGCGCTAATTGATTCCAATCATCTCAGAGGAGACGAATCACACTTGAACCCTCCGCCTGGCTGCCGGCTTTGATACGTTTGGCTGAGGAGAGGAAGGAGAGGAGGGAGCGAGACGCGGAGAGACTGGAGCGCGGCTTGATGATCACAAGCGACGCACGCAAAGCGGAGAGGGAGAATTAGAGAGGACGGAAGAGCGAGAGTCAAGTTCAAAGCCCAGGCAACTATGTTATCAAGTCGGGGTGGCAAAACAACGATATCACTGTTTTCCCAGACACGCACCGACTTCCTTTCTGGCAACGTCAAAGTGGAACTTACTAGCCCAAACAGAGTTAACATAAGGTAATCAGGACTGCAGGATAACACAACAAAGGAACTGATTAGACTGGGAGGAGGGGAACAAAGCAACTACCTTTTGACGGTCATGAAAAGAAGTAGGAAAATAAATAAAAGGCAACAAGTGAAATCACTTTGTTTCCATGGAGAACATGGATTTCATCATCCCCTGCTTGACCTACACCTTAAGGATAGAGGAGGTATTGCCCAGTGCACAGGGAACAATTTATGTGGTGGGGGTGCTGAAAAAGCCAAGTAACAAAAAATATCAGGGAAATCTTCACAATAACTCTGATGCACTTCAGTTGGACACAGCAATGTATTGTAGGCCTACACTTAGAATAGAAGCTTAAGTATTTTAGTTTCAGAAGTCAAAAGGCTAAGGCTAGCACGACTCCTTCAGAAACATGTGATTCTGAACACTTAAAATGCTATACTGCTAACGTCTTCGTTCTGACAGCACCAGCAAGCGTTTTAACTGCAGCTTACCATATCCCCTCTTACCATGCCATTCGTTCCCACGCCCATGTAAACCTCGGGGTGCTGCAGCACCTGCCACGCCCCTAGTTCCCCTTTCCAGTTCCCCTTTCGACCACACTTTTCCTAGATCCCACTTCCCTCAAACTTGCAGCATAGTTTTAACGACCGCTTACCATATCTCTTCATATCATACGCTCCGTTCCCATGTTAACCTCAGGCTCCTGCAGCACCTGCCACACCCCTCGTTACCCCCTCGACCACACTCTTCCTCATCCCACTTCCCTCTCTGCAAGCAGCCTCTCCTTCTTTGGCCTTTACTTGTCAGCATGTCAGTAGTCTGGCTGAGGATTGGTTCGTACGCATGATTCTGAGAAAGGTGTAGTGGTCACTCAGGTACTCTCCACGGGTGAGTGTGTGTAGGATGTCTATCTGTGCATGTGGTCTGAAAGGGGCAGAGAGAGGGAGACAGAGAGGGATGTTGACTGTGAAATAGACCTCCATTGGCTTTCTCTCTTACTACTATATACTGTATACTGTGTGTGATCACAGCAGCATTGGACGCATACAGGTAGTGAACAAACATTTTTCCAAATTTTTCACAACCTAAAACCAATACCTATTAACTCTTCTCCCTGACTGGTATCTTTTATGTTATCTCTCTCTCCCTTATCCAAAACACAAAACGCAAGAGAGTACTGACGTTCCTTCCACCGACCTTTCTAAAGAGAATTTCTCCACTCTATTCTCCAGAGATATTTCAGAACCGCGTGGCCTCATTGGTTCTCTATTAGGTGGGTCACAAAATGGAAAAACTGTGTTCTACTTTTTGTCATCTAAACACAAAACAGTAAACACTGTTATTGCAGACAAATAATATGGTATGGGAAACAAGGGCAAAAAGAAAATCCAGAAGTTGCGCAATTGTAAGAATGAGTGGTTAAATTAATTTAAAAATATTAGACGGTAAACGAATAGGTCTACAATATTCTCTGTAGAGTAATCATAATTTATAAATTATTCCTGCACTTCTAAATAGCTAAATAACAACACAAGAGGAAGGTTAATATATATTATTGTTAAATTATTATTATAAATATTATTGTAACAATTTCGTACTATTTCCAAGAAAGTAGCATGCACTAGCAAGCATATGTATGTGTTTGGCTGATATGCTTTGGGTCCATTGACCTCTGCTTTACTTACTTCCGGTTCCCAAATGTACATTATCACATACATAGCTATATCTGGATTACGCTAACGTTGGTTGTTGCTTGATGTTGCTTGAGTAAAGAACGCGGAAATCATTTAAATACCGTTGAAAGTTCACTGTCTTACAAATACATTTTGTCACAACAGCGTATATACATGTTTGCGTAAACTGACAGGGCTCACTATGATAGTAGTGTAGCATGATAGTAGTGATTGGCACCTACCAAGGGCCATCTTTGACTGACATGCAACTGTTGCACTTGGTAAATAAGTTACTTTAAACTTTGGTAAAACAATTATACATTTGTGGATTCAAAGGGTGAAAATATTTGGAAGTAGATGCTAGGTCAAGAGACCGAAATCAAATCTCAAGCAGCGGTAGCATAGCAAAAATATGTTGTAGCCTCGCTACACAGGTTGCAGCTAGCTGCCATTTGACCTCTGCATTGCCTCTGTTTGCATGAGCTAGTCAGTAGTAATTACTCCCAACTCCTAGCAGTCAAAGACCTGTGTAGCAGATCAAAGTTCCAATATATTTGCATGAAGAAAAACAATGGTAAAAACATAAGAGGTAGTTCACATATCTGCAAACTGCGAATTGCAGACCAATGCAGACCGTAAAGAAGTTGCTATGCTGTAAACTTTCCCAGAATCACAAAATACCTTTTGGGCCACTGAATGCTCATTTTGTGCAACATAATGTAATTTCATCCCACTGAGTGCAATTTTGTGCCACTGAATAACCATTTTGGTAACTTTGTCCCACTGAAGGTAATTTCATCCCACCTAATCTAATTTGGTACTTTTCTGCTTGTTTCCGCAAAATGATTAAGACGTCGGCCATTTTGTCTACGAAATTATAACTGTAATTTAATTTAGTCCACGCCCCAAAGAGATTAACCTATAAATAAATGTGTATGATTTAACACCAACAAGTGTGGCTAAAATGTCAGTGCAGACCTAAGCCATTGGTCTGAATATAGGAATCAGATAACAATGAACTGTCCTTAAGTAGCTTTGTTGAAATTGCCACAAATACACTGCATCCAACTGCTTGCTATTCTGCCTCAGCTGCTAATTGGCTAAAGTAGTTGCTTTCATTCTTATGCCTCTTCTATCAGAGTAATAAATCTGGTCTGAGTTAGTTGTTGCAATCTCCGATGGAACTCTCCATTTTTGGATGACACCTGCTAGCATTTCCCAATCACAAGCTTCACTCAGCTTCCCTGAGCTTTGTGTTTATCTATATATAGTGTCTTCCTTGGGTGAAGGTTTGCAATTGTGAGAAAAAGGTAAACCAAACTAGCTGAAGGCCCAGTGGGGTAACAAGGATGAGATGGTCAAACTCAGCTGATAACGTAAACAGGAAACACCTAAAAAGGGCAAAAGTCACTTGTCTTAGCCTACCGGAACTGCACCCTCATGTTAAATCAATGGTCAGACCCTGTACCCCATCGTGACCATTGCTCTCTGCTGCCGCTTGTTCCCTCACTGCCACTTTACTCCCTGGAAAGGGCAGCCTGGCACCCCGGTCAAGATTCTGCTACGCCCTGGTCCCCCAGCGGTGGAATGACCTCCCCACCTATATTATGAACGCAAAGTCTCTGTCAACCCTCCGTTGCAACTTAAAGACACACCTGTTCAGACTCCATTTTGGCTCTGAATGTAGCTATTCTTTGCTTTATTTGGAGCTCTTGAATTCCTCTTGAAAGGTGATAGTTGATTTAGTTCAATGTTAGTTGATCCTGGTGTTGAATGTGACACTTCCATCAGTCTTATTTGTGATTGGGTTAGGGATGCACTTATTTATCTACCTGATTTGTGTTTTTTTATTTCGTTGTGTTGAAAGCACTATTTGTAAGTCGCTTGAGAGAAAAAAAGTGTCTGTTAAATGACTGTATTGGAATGTTTGACATCAGTGTGTAAGTAGTTATATTGTCAATTTGTAGTATTCCATAGCCCAGCTTGTTAAATGTGTCCAAGTTCATGTCAGACTGTGACATCGTTTCACCAAATTAAAAAAACGGTTGGTGAAACCCTGCCAGTATATAATCAACCAATTTTGTTTGGGGTTACCGCTAGCCTGGTTGAACCAGTTGGATCACATGATCACATTCTGTTTCCACACTGCAGACCAGTCTGGCTAGACAGCAATATAATGTATTTTCCTTTAAGCAAGAAACTACTGGACCAATCAGCACGTAGTGGGCTGTGCTGAGTCGAGTCCTTGTTGGCGGTGATGAGTAGCGGCACGTTTGAGATTACGTCCGAGACTGCTTCCGTTATTTTAATTGGAGAAAAGCAAAACACTCCGAGCATACTGAAAACATCTCTGCATTAGACTTATCCAATCCCCTGTGAGACAAATGGTGCCTTCCTGCAAGAAAACACTGAATGACTGCCTGGCCAGACTAGCATTGGAAAGGAAATCAAAAGGATCAATGGTTAACCAAGCTAGGTAACTGAAGTTAACAAAAAAAAAGGCTAAGTGGTTTAATTCATCGACATTATCGCTTTCTCCTGGTAAATATTCAAACCTATTTTCTTTTTTCTGCCATTTTTCAAATTCCATAAATAGGTTGTAAAGAGAGACACAACTTGGGCTGGTGAGTGTTCTTAACCATAACCCTACAGCCTGAAGTAGCCAGGCCATCTGAAACGCTTCATCTTTGCATTGTGCCATCGCGCTAGTGACCAGAAAGTCAGAAAGCTGTTCTCAGTTTTGTATAAGAAGTCAAAGAAACATCGGAAGGAGGGCACTACACCATTCCTATTCATCAATGGGGGGCTAAACGTTCCCTCGCTTAGTGCCACTGCTGTACCCAGAGATCGAATTCATATTTTATTGGATAACTGGAAGGCATAGAAGCATACAAAAAGTAAAACTGCTGCTGGAAAACTTTATTATTCACAAATTCTCAGTATATAAACTATAAACTTACAATGGTTAAGGACAGAAAAGTCTGACATTAGGATGATGCAATCCCCTAAGATATATGGGATGCCTAATCACGATTTTGACAGTGAAGTAACGTGAAACTGTCAGTGGTTAACAAGTCTAGTGTACCCTAACCCTAACACCTCCCTCCATCTCTCACTCCATCTCTTCATTCAAGTCCTTACCTGCCAGGCTGCCCCCAGTCTGACACCTTAAACTTGTGATTTATGACCACTCTCCTCTCTCTCCTCTGTCTCCTTCTTGCTGTCAGGGTACTTGTAGGAGATGAATAAAAGATGGCCGACAACCTGACGCCAGACCGGACTTTTATCACGTGCATTGCACCCCCCCAACACACACACACACAGGTAGGGGGAACATGGCTAGCCTGTGAACACGTTGCTTGGCCCTCCCCGTCACGTAGCCTCCTACTGCCTTCCATTCCACTCCTAGGTCAACTGGAGGAAGTGCACGACGTGTTTTGTTTCACAATAAAATGACTTTGATTTATTTATTTGTGTGGGTATACAAAGTGCTAAAACTTCAGGGGGGGAAAAAACAACTTTTTCATCAGCATAGATAAGCCGGAGCACGCGTAATAACTAGGGGAGAAAAAGCCGTGTCGAATTGGGAAATCCAATGGCGAGTTAGCCGTGTGTGAAGGAGGGGATGTGCGTCAGGAGAGAAACACACGCAGAGGGAGGTTGGCGGAGTAGGATGATAATATCGATGTCTGGGTTTTAATGGACGCGCGGCAGTTTGACTTTCATCCAGTGTTATCTAATATGGGGCTCAAAATCAATTTGTGTTGTGAGGGAAACATTGAGGCGGCACAGGCTGAGTTTCGCGTTCATACACGGAGCACATTGAGGCAGAGGGACTCTGCTCCAGTGGAATACAACCAGGATGCGATTGTAAGGGAGCACATGCACTACTACTTCTTCATATGTGTAAAGGTATTTAGTAAACGCTCAATCAATATTTATAGATTATAATAGTAATTTAGGAATTGATTAATAATCAATCGACTTGAGTGAGAGTCAAGTTAAATAATAAAGGGGGGCATCACCAAAATAATTTAGCTTTTAGCAAGGCTCCATGGGAAACCATAGGTATAATATTTAATTCATTTATAAGCAACTATTGAAGTCAAAAACCCAAAATCCAGGCCCTGCTATCTGATAATTGTCTCTGTCTCCCTGGTCTGGAGAGAATTAACACCCTCCCCAAGAAACATTTCTCTGTCGGGGGTTAGACATGATAACTTGATTGCTACACTTTTGAATGAGTGGTCGAGACGTAGAACAATTTATTTGGTTAATATCAGGGTCTGGATTTATTTGGGCCTGTTGACTGCACATTGTATGACACAACTTAGTCAAATAACGGGTTAAGATGACTTATGGCTGAGACTCACAAAGGGGGTACCTAAAATCTAGGGCCGTGCCGAGGTGTTTGTGCACACACTCCAGTTCACTTTGAATAGGGTCACAGCATCATTTACTCACCTAACGAAGTACCCAAACAAATAGTAAAAACATGACGAAGGACGACGAGGAGGAGTGTGAGTAAGAGAGAGAGTCGGAAACGAGACAGAAACAGAGAGCGCGAGGCAACGGCGTCGTTCGGTGTCAATGCAAGTTAAATTGGGCATAGAATGGACAAAGATCCCAATGCTAATCAGCAGCAGCCGCAGCTATGGGGTTATAGTTCTACAAGAGAGGCATGCTCAAGCGTGGTCTCGGGCTAATTTCCGAAACCCTGCGTAGACGGATATTACACTCCACTCACACACACAGCACACTTAGCGGCTGTGAAAAGCCCAAGGAACATAACAAGAAACACTGCTACCAATTAGGCCAGTTTTCCTCTTTTTCTTTCCCTCTCTTTTGCCCTCTTTTTTTCTCCCAATCCGCCGTCTCAAGCGGTTTACATCAGTATGTCGCCTGAAATTACTTGGATCACAACTGCGGCACGGCCGAGGCTAGTTCTCTGCGCGCTAATTGCCGCTATGGCGGAGCAACATCCGAGACTACCCCAGTGGCCTGTGGGAATGGTTACCTCTGTGCAGCATGACGGGAGGGGGGTCTTTTAGTCCTCTTTTTTACTGCACCAGCTCTTTCCAAGACACCAAAACATTTCCCCGAGTAAACATGCCGGAACATGTATGTTCAATGGCTGTACGATGGCTCAGTTTGGGTATACTATTGGCATGGCTGCATGGAACAACACACTTTGATGTCAGCGTGGTCATTCTTTTTTTTCTTTACAGCCTATGCCCATTGTCCCTCTCTACACTATATCTCTCAGCTCTCACTATCAGGCCATGTTACAAAGGCCACAATCCCATGGTTTTCAATACTAATTTATAACAATCGATTGGCATTGGCTGTTTATATTCAAAACTAGGATTGTAATCAAAAGGAATAAGGTTAAGCTTATCTTCAAAGAAAAAAAGTGTAGCTTCAATGCCTTGGCCAAAGAGTGACCTACTTCTGCTCCATCTTTCTTCACATCTTAACTCAATCTTCTGCACTCTCCATCTCCATGTACCTCCTCTCCCTCTCCCTACCAACCCTAGCGTTTGGTACTCTCTGCATCTCTCTCTCCAGCTGACAGCTCTTTATGATGAAACAGGTTCTCTAAGGCAGGGATCATACAGAGGATCAAAAGCTATCAGCTGGTAATCTCTCCATCAGGAGTGTCATTTTAACACCCTTGACTCCCCCCTCCGCACTCCTCTCACCCACCACCTACATCTCCCCCTCGTTCTCCTCCTCCTTTCTGCTCTCCTCCACCACTCCTACCTTCTCGGCGCTCCCTACTTACCCCCGCTTCATCCCTCAGAATTCTATTTCAAATTAAAGGTCGAGAGTCCTGTACTTAAAATACCTTAATGTTGGAATAGGTTCAAATGACCGCTTTTACACTTGTAATTCAGGGATCATTTTCAGCCCCTTCCCCAGTTATCCCCGTGCTTCCCTGCCTGCGAGTATCTCCGTCCCTGTGCTTCAGAATGGCTTTTGCTTTGGTTTTGTTTTATTGTGTGAAGCAAGAAGGGAGGTGTGTGCGCGCGTGTGTGTGTGTACGTGCGTGCGTGCGTTAGTAATATCCTCTTCTTTTTTCCACCCCGTGTTTGCTGTGGTCGTTCCACCTGTGGCCACAGATCTCTTCCCTAACCACCGTAAGCAGAGCATATTTCCCCCTCAGCCTGAGGAGCGGCAGAATGACTTCTCATCAACACTAACACGGAGATATACTTGCATGCAGACAGCCCCATCTGAAAACATCACATTTACATGTCATAATGACACCGGGTGAGTGTGTGAGCACACATTTGTTTAGCGTTTGCGCCCATTGCTGTTGTTTACGACCACATTTTTATTTATTTTTTCATCGGGAAGAGATTTTAAGAGGCTACTCTCCCAATTGGGATGGCAGCATGGGGGGCTTGTGATGACGGCAGTAGCAAACCCAGTGATCCCAGTTGGAGTGTCTGAAGCAGCTCAGGGTGGTTCGGGTGGGGAAGTAACTAGGCGGCTGTCCTTTGTCTGGAGAGGTGATGAAGAGCCCGTGGCACCCTCCTTCTCCTCCGTAACTACCTCCGACTGCGTGTGCCCTTGAGAGTGGTACTTAACCCGTGACCGGCTTTAGTAGGGCTACCCCAGTGGCCGAAGGTACAGCTTGTGATAACACTAGGCAGCTCCCCTGGCGTGCATGTGTGTCTGAGCGTGCCCTCTTTCCTGGAAATGTCTTCCCCCAGGGTCGTTACTGCAAAAGAGAGCCGAGTTCTGAGCGAAAACTAACCTAGATACATTTTATAGGAGGAAAAGAAAGTACTGTAATAACGCGGTTACGCAACCGTGGCAACCGTTTTATACACAGCTCCTATGTCCCTGCTCCCGTGTCTCGTTTTCTCTCCGTCCTAATCTCTTAGTTATCTCTCCCTCCTGTCAGTTATTGGTCTCTTACTCTCCTGGGCCAGTCAAAAGAGCATAGAAGTCATAACATGGGCGAGAATAGGCTGTCGGAAGATTCATAATAGGATTGAATACAAGTCCAACAATAAGATGGAAAGTTAAAGGGGCCATATTATGCTTATTTTCAGGTTCATACCTTTATTTAGGAGTTCTACTAGAATAAGTTTATGCCTTTTAGTGTTCAATAAACATTTTATTTAATCCCAACTGCCTGGATGTGCAGCACCTCTATTCACCCTCTGTCTGAAACGCTCCGTTTTAGCCCGTCTCTTTAAGGCCCCCCCTCCCGATAAGGCCAGTTTGCTCTGATTGGTCAGCTTGCCAAACAAGGGAATTTTCCGTTGCGCTTACCAAAACAGCGTTTTCACGACATGGCGAAACCACTGGCCTCCACTCTGACTGGCTCTGGTTGAGGGCGTGCCAAACATTATTCAAATGTGTGACATAGTGACGTTGATAAGTTACGGAAGAAAACTCTGGGCTACAAACGAAGCAGTTCAGGCAGTTCAGGAGCAGTGTTTTCTGTGAGAGAGAGTAGCTCCCTTTGGCGTGGACTATGGGCTTTGTAACTTTTCAGACCTTTTACATGCACAAAA